>VZTR01031138.1:2068527-2096566 GCA_013400775.1 Chaetops frenatus
TGTCCCTTTTTTTCTTTTTTTTTTTTTTTTTTTTTTTTTTTTTTTTTTTTTTTTTTTTTTTTTTTTTTTTTTTATTTGTGTGTGTGTGATTTTTTTCCTTTTAAAATAAGAGTTCTAAAGACTCTGAGCTTGGTGTCAGAAAGATCAGTCTTACTCATTGATGATGTGAGCCAGAAATCTCTTAAAAATTTAATTCAAAATTAATCATTGAATCAAAGGAAAATGAGTGAACATCCCCCTTGGTTTGCAAGGAATACCTTTCTGGAAAGTATTTTATTGTTTTCTGCTTTTTATTTTGGATGTTGGAAATAATCCACAATCCTAACCAGGTATTTGAAAATTTTTTAAGCAATAGATGGTAAAAGCCAGAAAGAACATTTCAGAATTCATTCACTTTTTAAAATTTTTGCTGGTTTTAACCCTTGTGGCTGTTAATGGTTTTCAGGAGGAGACTCTGTCCTGTTAGGTGAAAAGCCCTTGTACTCACAACAAATTCTGCCTTCCTGCAAAATACATCCCTGCCACCAACAGGAATTCTTGTGCCTTCAGCCTGGACCTCGCAGCTGGGCTTGGAGAAGGCAGGCAGAGCTGCAGGGAATCAGTGGGAGCCCTGAGGTCACTGCCTGAGAGTGATGGAGCACAGTGTGAAAGCCACACACAGGCATGGAAGTGCATCTCCTGGTTATTATCACACCTTAACCTCTGCTAGAGCCAGAACCACGAAGGATTAGACTCACAGTCTGGGAAAAAAAATAGGGAATTGTGAAATTTCATGCAGGGAGAACAAAGCCTGCTGTGCTGACATGACTGTGGTGCTGACAGTGGTGTTTACACAGCTGGGCTGTGCTTGGCCTGTCCGAGAGGTTTAACACTTTCTGCTTCAACTAAAGGGCTTTCTGATTTTCTAACAATGGGAATCCACAGGATTGTCACCTACATGACACTCATGACAAAACCACCTTATAGATCATCACGCTGATCTGGGACGGAAGAGGAGTGGAGCCTTTACCCCCAGGGTCATTTGGGAAGTTCGTTATCCAGATCCAGGTAATTAACTCCAGTGGTGAGGGCTGAGGTGCTGGAAAGAGCTGCTCAGTACTGCTGGCTTGCAAGTCTGGGATGTTTCTGATGTAAGAAACAGTATGTGGTCAGATGCCTGAATTATTGTCTAATGACACACTTTGGTGTGTCAGTCAGGAGAATTAAATATCTCAGGATTCCAGCTGAATAGAATAGAACTCTGTTTTAATTATAAAAGTGGACAATGTGGAGAGGAGATTGAACACAGCTTAAATAGGCCAAGAATATCTGTTCCTGTGCAAAGACTCTGCTGACTTTGCACAGGCTTTGCAAAGACTTGCTGCAAGTGCAATCCAAATGTTTCAGAAGTTGCTTCCCCCAGGGAATCCTGCTACAAACACAGAGGGGGGAGTGCACTCCTGTCTGCTACCACAAGGTCAAGGTTGAAGGATGCAAAAGGCACAAAAACACAGACTCCCAGTGCCTGATCCCTCTCATGAGAGGGGCCTCAAGTTCCTGCAGCCAGGAGGAGTCTGAGGGAAGGGAGATGCTGAAGGTTCAGCCTGGGGGAGGCTCCCGAAGGCTCTGGACTCCTCTAATTAACTGGGACAGTAATTAACCTTAGTCCCAGCATGGGGCCCTGCACTGGCAAATGCACCCTTTTGGTAATTTTGAGCATCCATAGCATATGAGTTTAGATGGATTTTTTGGGGGGTGGTTTTGTTTTGGATTTTTAGCTCTGTGTTTCCTAAGTTTAATTTTAGGCAGTCCTGTGAAGAGCAGGGACTTGGATTTGATGGTCCTTATAGGTCACTTCCAGCACGAGATATCCTGTTTCAGCTTCTGGAAGCAAACAATAGGATCTGAAAATTATGCTTTTTTCTTTTCCTTTCCAAGAGAATTAAATTTACATCTTGAACACCTGGACCTTCCTTCAATCTCCTCACTTGAAAGGAGCAGCATGTTAGAGCATTGCTTCTGTAAGAGGAAGGATGGAAAGAGCTCAGCACAGCTCAGCACAGCTGCTGTTAGTTGTGGTAGGTTCATGGCTGAATCACTGACATGATCAAAGATACAAACACCAATCAGTAAATTCCTGGAAATGCAAAGCATTCTTGGAATTTCTATGCTGAGGTTTTCTTGGAAGATTGCTTCACCTGTCTGGTAGGTAGAGAATGGCATTTTATAGGAGAGCATATATTCCTTTTTAATAGTTCATAATTATGTCCTTTTTTGCCTCTTTCCCTTGACTGAACTTCAAGAGCGCTTAACAAAAAATCTGCCAGAAAAGAGGTTCCACTGAGGGAGAGACACATTCCCTGTACCTCTGTACTTGCACAAAGGACAAAGCAGCTTTTCTGTGTGGCTGGTGTGCTGATAACGATGGTGTTGGCCAAAGGGTAATTTATGCAAGTTACCTGCAAATTGTAACTATAATTTTTATTATAATTATAACTATATAACTACAGTTTTTGAGATTGTGACCGTGATACGTCGATAGCGATGCCATAAAATCAAAAACTAAAACGCACTTTGATGCTGCATTAATGAGTGGAACCAATATTGCATTCAAATGAAGAACTGGGATAGTACAGATACCAGGGCAGTCGGTGTGTAGGAGTGGATTCCAAGCCCACAAACACACGCACACACACACACACACGGCCTCAGCAGTCCTGGGTGCAGCTCATGCTGCTGGGTTGGGTTGGGTTGGGTTGGAGGCTGCTGCCCTCTGCAGCCTGCAGAGCTCCAGAGCCCCGGGACTCTGCACCTTACAGAACCAACACACACCTCTGTCCCGTCTGCTTCCTGCTTTTAGAGGCCTCAGCTCAAAAGCTATTCGTATTTGATATCCCAAAATATCTGCCTCCAAGTAATTTCACAGAATAGTTTACAGAATTAGGGAATTACCAAACCAAACAGAAGTAACGAAAAACCCAGGGCCCTCTACTCAGATCTTCTATAGTCTATTCCATCAAAAATATGACAGGAAACAGTATTGCCTATTAATGGACACTCACATGGTCTGTAATCCAGTATCTCATCTCTTACATGAAGTTTACAGCTTAAAAGAAATGAATCCTTTCCACCACTGAGTTCAAAGCAGGCCACTCAAAGCTCTGTGTGGGGACAGGATAATGGGATATTCTTCTGTAGCTGAAGTTGGGGTCAGAACCTGCAGTCCCTCCATAATCCTGTTCCTCACAATTTAGGTACCTTTAAAGTTGTTTTTGGACTTACTCCTGGAGACCTCTCATATCTAAATGACCCTGTTGTTGAGACTTGAGCAGCAGCTGAGGTTTCAAGCCCTTACTAATCAAAATGATCCCTTTTACTTTATATGAAGTGCTTTTCTTGATGGAAGACAGCAGGAAGTCAGTCTTGTGCCTGGAACGAGTCTCTGAAACTTGTCCAGCAATGTTCAAGTGTTTATCAGCCTGTGTCTGAAACTATGTCAAGAGGGACTTTAGAGAGTTAAAGGTGTGCAAAAGTAGCACAGGAGATCAGGGAGGGAATTATCCTGAAACCAGTTATAAGTAGGATGCTTGTTAAGGTACTTACTGTACTGTAGAACTTGCTTAATGCTCTCCTGTCAGGCTGTGAAACCACATCTTTATGTTGGGGTATGTCCCTTCTAATTTACAAGTCACTGTTGTTCAGTTTAAAGCCATTTTCTGCTATTTCAGGTTTCAGTCCCAAATAACTGCTGAAATTCCACACTTTTTTAATGCAGTCCTTATTCTGCAGGCCCTGTGAAAAAGCAACCAGATACCCTGGAGAGGCTGGTAGTTGTGATCACCACAGTCAAGTGAAAACCAGACTGGTCCAGCTTTATTTTTTCTGGCCTGAAGAGACAAGTTCTCTGTCCCTGCACAGTGTACCCTTGTGGCTGGGCTGCTGTGTCCTTCACTTGGATGGCAAACTCTTCCAGCTTGCTGAGAGAGCCATGAAACATCCCTGTATTTGGCGATAGTAAAATAATTGAAAACCACCCCCAAGGACCAGAAATTAGGCACACTCAAGAACTGACCAGGCTGGGTAATCCAGTCAGTGCAGGAAATGGGAATTGTCCTGGCTGCCTGTGTGAGCCTGTACAGAAAGAAACAGAGAAGAGAAAAGAGTATGTCAAAGGAAGAGTTATTGTGTTCTAAACTCTTTGGGTTGTTTTTGTGGAAGGTCCATAAAATGTTGACCCAGGAAGATGGAGATAATGCCAGCAGAGCACACCCAAAGCTAATTTGTTTGTGTGAATGCTGTTAGGAGGCACTGTGGGAGAGAAGATGATGACTTGGTGCCAGCACAGGTTGTTTTGAGCACAAGCCAAGTGTTTCAGTAGTGAGTTTAGCTTCATTCTGAAGTGTCTGAAGCTCTGTAATGCCATTTTTAAGTGGTTGTGAGTATGTTAGTCTGAAAAAGAAGACAGGGAGAACTCCTTCAGCACAAAATTCTGACATGAGTCAGCTGTATTTTACTGGACACTGCTTTTAGGAGGATTTCAGTGCTGTACATGAGGTACTCTATTTGCTTCTCAGATATTTTGCCAGGCAAGATGCCCAGTGATAATGCACTGAAATATCAAGATACACACTGGTGCTCCTAACCAAATGATTTCACTTTCAGAGCATGAGGAGCTCACACAAGTGACAGGTCAGAGAGCAGATTAAGTTCAACACAGCGTGCTTCTCTCAAGCAGCTCTGCTTGAAGGGGAAGTGTTTCTTCTCAAAAAATAATAATTAAACAAGACTAAGTTAGATTATGTACCTCTGGATATGGTTTGCACTGTTCTGTCTCTCATTAACTCTTGCAGAATTACTGGTCAGAGAAATATATTATAACTCATGGGGTTTGTTTTTTTTTGTTGTTGNTGGGTTTTTTTTTTTTTTTTTTTTTTTTTTTTTTTTTTTTTTTTTTTTTTTTTTTTTTTTTTGTGCCTCTATCAATTAGGAACATAAGAATGACATTATGCAAGAAATTAAAGGATGATAAAATCTTTCATGGCTGAACCTTGTCTTTTTCCTTGACCCCTTTTCTCCTGGCATCCATTTCATTTTATTTCTCAGAAAAGGGTCAAATCACCGATTCATTGATCAGCCAGTGGCATTGCTGGGAAATACAGAAATTTTCCTGCAGAGCAAGTGGAAGCATTTCTCTTGCTGTGCTTTGGTTGAGTGCTCCTCTCAGCAGCTCCTGGTGAAAGGGCTCAGAGCTTCCTGCAGCAGTCAGACAGACCAGTGCATTAAGAATCTCAGAAATACCATTTCCCCCCCTTTTTTTTTCTGTCAGCTGTGACACTTTCCCATCTGCTTTTACAATTTATCTCTGGTTTGTTGTAACAACATTAAGCAGCAGAGCTGGCAAAACCCAAATGAGTTGAGTGACAGCAGAGAGAGACCAGAGCTGCCTCATCAGTGCTCTTGTAGGGCTTGGCCAGTCACACTCTGCCCAAGCCCATCAGCTTCCTGCTCAGCTCTGAAATTCCGGGTATTCCTGACTTCTGTGAGGGAGGAGACCCCCGAGCAGCAGAGTGGGGGTTCAGGTTTGGGTTCTCCTGGGGAGGGACTGTGGCAGGATGTGCTGGCAGGAGGAGTGACCGTGGCCTGTGCCTGGCTGTGCTGAGCTCCTTGCAGAGGAATTACCCAAACTGAAGCAGCTGGCACTCACACACACTAAAAGTGTGAAAAATTCTATCCCTCCCAGCTGATCTGGAAGGACAGGTTATCAGTACCAGCTGGCATCCTCTGGCAGTAAAGTCACTTTCAGGACAAAGCCAGGAAATGTTGATTTAAGCCTCTTCCACTTACTCCTGACAAACTCACTCATCAGTCACTCACCATAAAAACAAAGTTGATGCAGCAGGAGAATGCAAAGATGGGTTTCCACATTCCTGGGAACCCTGTACCACCATCCTGTCCCCCTTCTTAGCCAGCCTGGTGCCCCAGCTATCAGTAGTACAGCCTTTCCAGCTTAAATTTGGAACCAGATTAAAAATCTATTGCAGCATTTTTTGAGTAAAATCATTATACTGTGACAGAGCCTGCAGCATCTGATGCTGCCCACCCCTTAAAGTTAAGAAGGATTTTAAGAGATGGAGCTGCAGCACCCTAATCACTGAGGGATGCCTTGTGTCTAGAGCAGACTACACCCAGAGCAAAGCTAAAAGCAACAGGCAGCTTCTGATGATGATTTACGATAGATAATGTCTTTAGCCCTAATTGTGTTTACTGTAAGTGAGGCCCTTGAGGGAAAACCAATATAAGCAGTTTCTCAGTCAAGAATGGAGGCACAAGACAGGCACATTGTTTAAAATAAAATCCACCACCTGCTAGTGGGCTTTGAATCTTTTGGAGGGTGGGACAATGGTCACAGAGTGAATATTTGCCTGTTAGGGTACCTGATAGTGACTACAACAGGCCTGACAATTGTGTCAGCAGTGGCAGAAATGGAGACATCCTGGCCTGGCAGCTTCCTGGCTCTTGTGACTGGGGAACAGCTGAGCTTTTGGCCCTGGGACAATGGATTTGGACTAACTGACAGTATTGCACTTTTCTGTGTTACCTTAAGAAATAGTCCATGGTATCCCAAATAGTCCATATTCCAACACCCCAAATGAAGACACAGTCCATATTATCTCTGCAGACCACAGGCTGGAACACTGCTATAGAGCAGACACACATGGCAAGATGAGGAGCCAAAAAATAATACCAAGATTGCTCCAATGCAAGAGCATTTTTGGGGCTCTGTGCAGAGAGTAGCCATGGAGTTAATTAGGGAAAAGGACAGAAAGGAAACATCAAAGCTGTGAAGCTGCCTTGTCAAAGGGCCATTGCTTCTGTGCTTTTTCCTCTGACACTTTTACTCACTGTGCCAAACAACTGGCTGCCCCCAGATGTTTTGTTTGAGAGACAGAACAGTGTTTAAAGAGCTGAGAAATGAGTGTGTAGCTTGAGAAGATGGAAAAACTTCACCAGGCTGTGGCCTGGGATGGGAGGGGAGGGAGCCCCGTGTGTTCAGCAGGCTGCTGCTCAGAACCCCCTCCTGAGTCCTGCCTTGTGATGCTCTGAAAAGCTGGGATGGAGACTGCTTACTTTTACCAAATTAAGGATAATTAGGAGACTGAATGCTGCAACCCATGACTGTGAAATGCTTCTGCCGATTCCCAGGTATTGCTGGGGTATTTGAACTTCAACAAGTTGAAATCTCTTTATTTTCAAGTCTGTTTTGTCAGCACATTTTTCCTTTGCTATGAAAGCACCTGAGTACATCATTAGGAACTTGAAAGTGTAATTAGTATCTGCTTTGGGGTTTGTTTGTTTTGTTTGTTTGGTTTGGTTTGGGGTTTTTTGTTTGTTTGCTTGGGGTGTTTTTGGTTTTGTTTTGTTTTGTTTTTCTTTCCTTTTTCTCATGCATTGATTGCCAATGTCTTCAGACTAAAGGGAGATCTGACACTGACCAATTTCTTCAAAAGAAAAGCTGGGCTGCAAGTCATCCCTGAACAATTTGGTACCTGGTGGCAGCACAGTGGTAAGGCTGCAGGGCTTCTTCTTCAATTGCCTGGCTGAAGTGAAAAATTGAAAGCAATTTCACTCTGAATCAGCTCAAAACAAAACATGGACTGAATTGGAAAATACAGTTTCCACTAAATGGAACATTGTAATTGGCATAAAGCATCTCTGCCATGATGCAGCATTTAAGACACTCACAAACTAACAACAACAACAACAACAACAATAATAATAATAATAACTGTCTAAACCTATTAAGGTGGTATTGCCAGAGGCTGTGGAGTGATAGCATTGGTGGAGTAGCAGCAGATTTAACATCAGAATGGGGCACCACCTCATTGCTCACAGAATGAATTCAGCGAGCACTTTCTGAGTCAGCCCAAAGATTTTCTTCCTCTCCTGTCCACTGAAGCATTTATGTGTCTAGGTTAAGTATTACACCACGTAAAAAAAATGTACATGATTAATAAAATCATCCTTTGTACAGCAAATTCTAGTCCATCAGTCTGGAATTTGAGACTCCAGGTGGAGGATTAATGGAAAAACACAAGGTTGCAGGAGAAAAAAGAAACCAAGAGCAGCACTGCATTACTTTTGTCATCTGGAAACAACTTGTACCTGGAGAAACCCTAAAGAACAGGAGCCTTCTTCTTTCTTTGGTTCTTATGAATGTGGGATGTCATTTTCTTTTCTTTCTTTTTTCTTTTTTTGCTCTAATTAGCTATCAGCATGTCCTCATTACAAATGATGTGATCATTATTGTCATAATTCTTCATCACTGTGAATTATGAATATTATCATCCAGTGTGTGGTAAAACAATCGTATTTAAATGACTGCAGATAACACAACATTATATATATATATTTTTATATATGCACATTTGTCAAAGTGTGGCTCAGCAGCCTGGCTGGTTAGCTTGCTGCCATCTTTGGATCATGACATCTGCTGGAACTAGTACAATATGAATCAGTTTGATCTTTGCTCCAGTTCAAAGCTGGAAATTTGTACCAAGGCCATAGCAATATATTTGTTGAGCAGCTGCTTTTACATTTTGTCTCCCCAGAAAGCAGCTGCCTGAGCCAGTGCTGTGCACTGCAAGGCAGGGTGTGGATGCTCAGAAGGTTCACCACTCCTCTGTGCTCATGGCTGCTCTGTGCCTTGCACTGCACTTGTGGATGAACCCCTTGGCACCACTCTGTGCCTGGAAAGGAAACTTCAGCTGAGATGCTGCATCTTCTCTTCAAATGTTAATGCTCTTTGCCTATCACTTCCTGGCCTGACCCTCCAGCATGCATAATGCAAACCCTCAGTGAAGAATGGAAAGGAAGCTGCCTGGCACCTGATGTTGAGCTCCTAGCAAACAGACCTGATGGGGGATGCAATGCTGAGCGTGCCAGGGCTGGCTGGAAACACAGGAGAAGCTTTCAGGAAGGGCAGAGGCTGAAGGATGTGAGAGTCCACAGGGCAAGCAGAGTGACCAGGGAGGCAGCTGGTGATAATGACTGAGAGTAAATGCAAACAGGGGGAAGGGCTGGAAGATGGCAGCTGAAGAGCAGGGAGCAGGGGACAGTATTCTGCAGCAACAGGACACAAAAAGAAGGACAGGGTTTCACCACAATGGAGAGAACAGCAGAAGCCCCCAGAAAGGAGCCCCATTTATTATGGATAAACAATTTATAGGGTTTGCAAAATGAGGGAGGATTGGAAGATGTGAGAGAAGATTGGAAGATGAAATCCCACCTCTCAGCTGGACTGGCTAAGTGACCAGTCCATCAGACTCCCTTCTTCAAGAAGGAATGGAAACAAAGCTGGTGTTTTTAGTACAATGTGTGAGAAAATCTGACTCGAGAATACAAACTTTTCAGAAGGCTTTCAAAAACAGGGTGACAGTATTCTATTTCTGACAGGGTCTCAATGTTAACAAAATAAAAAGCAAATGACAGAAACAGTTCTTTAAGGCTGTGTTTTTCTACTGGAATGGGTTTGTATTATTTTAAGGAAGCCTGTTGCATGTGAAGTAAAAACACCAAAAAGACAAGAGTCTTAAAACACCCCAATTTCCCTGGAGCTTACCTTGCTGAAAAACTCAGCTTTTCTGTGTTTCTACTTCAGCACAATTCATAGATGGGTTTTTTTCTTTTTTTTCCTGAAGTAAAAGAATTATCCTTTTGACTGTGAATTCAAACGAGCTGAAAAATCAGGTTTGAGAGCTGAATATCAGGAGTGACTGTATCAGGACCAACAGAGAGACAGCGTGACTGACCTTAAAATCTTTGGTAGTTGTGTAGCTTCTGACTGATTTCATGCATCAAAAGAGTCCTCTGCTTACAATAAACATAATCTTTCTTTAGAAGGAGTGGAACCTGAAAAAAAGCTAGCAAAGAGAAAAAATAATCTGCAGGAATTGGGTGGATTGTGCCTGCCAAGCAGCTCACTGATGATTTCTGCACTAGTATGGAGTCCCTGCTTTCCTAATAAAGAGCCTGGAACTGTTCTACTGTAAGAAAAGGAAAAAGGAACATAAAGAAGATGCCCCTGCTCAAGGCAAGCTCATGCCAGCTCTCACTGTTTCACTAGCCAAATGAAATAGCCATCTGGCCAAATTAGGAGTTAAGCAATACCTGTTTGGCAGGGTTTTGCTACACCTTCCAGGATGATGAAATGGGAGGTGATTACAACCTGGAGCTGACCTACTTCTTGTCCATGACACAGTGTCCCAAGCTTGGCTGTGAGGCTCAGGAACTGGTTTCTCACCCTACTATTATGAGTGCTCTGGATCTGATAACTGAGTTTGGGGGCTAAATACTCCCCTGAGGGAAAGGTGGAAAGATGTTTGTTAAATTCTTGTTGAGAAGGTTGTGATAGTGCTACTTTTAGTACACTGTGTTATTGATGACTATATGGTAGTTTGAGGCTTTGTTTTTATTATTTCAAATCTCTGTAAACTATTTGCAAGGTTGTTTGTCCCTTTAGTTAATATGAATTGAATTTGAACCCTAACTAGAGAGGAAAATTCGTATTTTATGAGCATTTTTTTCCCTGGGTCTTGCTGCTGTGATTTATCTGAGAACAGCAAAGACATCCTCAGTTCCTACGCTTTGCAAACTGAACAGAGCTCATCTGAAGCATGATTCAAAATTACAGATGATTAAGACACCGAGAGCACACAATAACTTGTCAGATGCCTGGCAGGAAAAAAATTGATCTGGTAAAATAGAATGAGTGTATCCCATTATATAGTAAACAGCCTTAAAAGTGAAAGGCAGATCTCACTCTTTGGGGCTGGCACACTGGTGGGTTTAGAGCCAGCACTGGGACTGGGCACGAGAACATGGAGTGCAATAGAGCACTCTGCACCGAAGCATACTTAATATGCCATTTATTCAAGGAGTCAAGGGTATTTTTCCTCCTATTATTCTCTGGTACAATCATATTGCTCTAATCTTCAAGAGCCTGTTTCCAATTTCCAGGCACAGTTCATTTATGTCCAGCCTACACTCTCTGTGCTGGTGCCAACCATTGCTTTTAGATCAAATAGCTCTGGAGCCCAGTCTGGAACTGGAATCAGGATTGTCTTTGTGATGCGTGGAGCAATCCTAGACCAGTTCATGCCTTTCTAATGGAGGAGGGCAGTATTTGCCCTATGTTGACAAGCAGCACCTGTGTAATTATTTAAGAGCTGTTCAAGCCACCTCATCCTTGCTGCTGCACAGGGACATGCATCACCCACCACTACTAATGAATCAAATTACCTGATACATTTTCCCCCTACACACTCATTTCCCTGACTCAAATTCCGTAAGTAATTGCTCTTTGAATACTTTAAATGAATGGAAAGGGGTATAATGATGCTTTGCTATCAAGAAATCCTTCCGGGTTTTTTTTTTTCCCCCCATGTCAGGACTGCTGAGGGAAGTGCTCAGTCTCTGCAGCAGCCCAGAGCTGTGTCTGTAAGCAGGGGATCACCCAGCAGGAAAGGAGAGAGGCAGGCGAGTCCTGCAGCTCTGGACCTCCTCCTGCCCTCCTCCCAGCTGTGAGGTGCCCCTTGCTTAAGCAGCAGTGGCTTAGGGGAGATTCCCAGCCCTGCCTGCATCCTGGGAAGGAGCTGCCCTGCTGCTGCCCACCCCACACCAGTGACAGAAGGAGCAAGGTAGGCACGTGGGCTGGAAATGAACTGAGCATCAGTAATTGTACTGGGAGAAAGGAGAAGGGCAGGGAGACAAGTTGGAGTTTGGGGGAAGCTGGAACCTCTCCTGTCTCCAGCAGCTGTTGAGAAAAAGGGGCAGGCAAAATCCTAGCTGTGGTAGGTGGGGGTACCCACTCACAGGGAGGGACCCTCAAACCCCCCATCCAGTATGGAAAACCAGCCTGAGGGCCGTGGGCATCCCCTGTCACTGATCTCCCATGGGCTGTGCGTTTCTGCTTGGGAAGAAGAGGGAGAGAGGGAAGGAAGAGGGGTGGTTCAGGAGTGCCAAGCCCTCGAGGAAAGCACAGCTGTAATCCCAGACTCTGTGACTGGGGGGACTGCTCTGAACAATGCTTGCTTATGTCATGTCATGCCATCATCCTCCTCCACCTTGGATAAAGCAGTTTTGGCACACAAAACAAAGGAGAAAAGATTTCCAGGAATAAATATTTGATTGTAGCTTTAATTAATATTTTAAGCAAAGGAAGTCATCAGTCCTGTAACTGTATCTTAGAAAGAAGTGAGATCTTGTGTGGAACAGAATGGGATGGAGAGGTAAAGTGCTCTGGAAGACAGCTATGTGGCTGACATGGGAAGCTGGCTGCTGCATGTTGTGAGACCTCTTCTAGATGCCCTGTCTCAGATCAAGCACACCCTGTTAGGGGTCTTCTGTTTGCTTCTCCTCACGGAAAAAAAAATGCCCAGCTAAGATCTGTGTACTGCAGTTTTATCACAAATTGTTCAGTGCTGTTTCTTGTGTGATTATGGCTGGCTAAAAGAGTGTATGCTTGTCTCCTGAGTCTAACCTTTGAAATGATATGAGGGCGTGCTTTGTCTGGTACCTACAAGAGGAAAAGAACTAGAAGGAATTCAGTTTCTAAGCTCTCTCTGTAAAACCATCTTTTAAAATACTGTGGGTTATTATCAGCTAGGAAAACTGCACAAATGAAAGCATTGATAAAACTGGATGCTGGATGAAGGCAGTGCATTTTGTCCCAAGATCTCTCAGTGATTTTTCTGACTTTTACCGGCAGCCTGTTGTCACTGCTGCCCTGTACTGTGCCATCAGTTGTCCTGCTGCTGCAGCTGCCACCCCGGGCCCTGTGTGACAGCTCTGGCTCATGCAGCAGATGCCAAACACATCCAAATGATGATGGTGCAGAGCACACGCCTGTGCTCCCTCAGCAGCGCACGGCACAGCCCCGCTCCTCGTCCTCACGGCAACATTCGGGAGGATTTACCAGGATTATTCTTCGCCCGCTTCTCTTGAGCTCTCTGGCCATGTCTTCCTTTCCTTAACGCCGTTTCCAGCCGGCTCTTGCAGTATTATTTTTGGGCAGGCGTTCTTGGGGCCGCAGCATCCCGGACAAGTTGCGGCGCTGTTGGCCGAGCCCGGGATACCCGGCAGCGCCCGGCGGGGCGGAGAGGGGCGGAGAGGGGCGGAGAGGGGCAGGGCGGAGCGGAGTGGAGAGAGGCGGAGCGAAGCGGAGGGGAGCGGAGAGAGGCGGGGAGGAGCGGGGCAGGGCGGAGCGGCCCCGGCCCTCCCGCGGCACAGCGCACCGGGGCCAGCCCGACACCAGCCCGGGAGCGGGGCCGCCGCCAGCCCGTCCTGCCCTGCCCTGTGTGCCCTGCCCTGTGTGCCCTGCCCTGCGTGCCCTGCTCTGCCCTGCCCTGCCCTGCCCAGGTGAGCGGGGTCTCTCCCGTGGGGCTCGGACGGAACATCCTTTGGGAGGTTGGGTGGCCGGGCCGGGGGGCAGCGCGTTTGCAGAGACCCCCGGGAGATCCCCGGTGCCGCGTTCGCCTCCTTCGGGGCGGTGGATTTATTTCGCTTCAGAGATGAGGGGCAGTTTCCTTCGTTTTGTTTTGGGTGGTTGGGTGGGTGTTTTACACTTTCGCGGTTTTGTTGCACTTTGGAACTGGCGGTGTGCGGTTGTTACTCTGAGAATCGCTTGTTTTAGAAATGACGAGCGGGACAAAGAGTGCTAAGCAAGAGGAAGATAAAGGACGCAGCACTGGTTGCTCAGAGCGGCACTGCAGAACTCGGAGCCTCGCTAAAGACTCTGTTGCTGTAGCGTGAACTGCCCGCTCTTGCAGTCAGCAATTCTGCTCAAGAAAACGGCGAAAGCAAAAAAATGGGGAAAGCAGCCCTTAACTCGTGTTCCCTCGGCATGCTGGATGTGTATGCGTGTCACTTCTTGCTCTTGTAAAGAAGCCTCCGAGGCTGACTTTTTTGGATCTGTGCCTCTGAATTTGGCTTTCACAGAGGGGATTTGGAGTTCTTTTCTGATGCTATTTTTGCTGGCACTGTCGAGCTACTTTTGAGAGATGTTTGCAAAACATTTTTTGGTGCTACACTTGATTTCTTAGAGAGTCTCAGAAAACTTTCAGGCTGCTTTGACGTGACCCTCCTAGTCGTTAATTTTTGTGAAGTTGAAAGGGTTTTCTTGACTTCTGTTCTTAACCTTTACTTTCTGACTATTATGTTAGGTTTGGCAAACATAATTTCTTTCCTTCTGTTGGTTATTAATAATGGAAGATAGCAAGGCCTCTGAACGTAGCTGCAGAGGGCTTGGGCTTTCGCATATACATCTTAATATCTCATTAAATCTAAAGAGGCTTAACTAACATATAGCAAAACGTTAAAAAAAATCCCCAACGTATTTGAAGGCTTTGAGCGTTTACAGGAAAAAAGCTGTGTGTTCCAAAGAAACTGTAGGAAAGATGAGCCTGTTTTCTGACAATGGGCTTATTTTCACATTCTACGTGGGGGTGTAAAGGAGAGAAAACACGTTTCTTCCCGGTGGCCCTTTGCAGGGGCAGAGCTGAGGCTCGTCCCACGGCCCCGTGTGCGCTGTGACAGCCAGGTGTGATGTAACCGAGAGCGTGCTTGTGCTGCTGCTCTGGGCACAGCTGCCCATTGCTTCTGCCTGCAGCTACCCGTGCACTGCCCCGAGCCTCTGCCGCTGTGCTTGGCCTGGGCTTGGAAATATTTTAACCAGCACCATCCCCTCCTTTATTTACATGCGTGTAAGCACAGAAATATTCATCTGTGAGTAATTTGAAATTAGCCGGATAAGGCCAGGTGATGCTGAGTTCTGTCTTTTCTTACGGCCGTGACTTCCTGGGTGGTGCTGTCCTTTGGGTGAATTCAGGTTTTATATTCAGCTAAAGAATTAAACTCACCGTGAGTGTATCTGCTGCCAGTAGAGCTCCCTTACAACAAAACAAACTGCCAGACCCTGCTTGTGCCCCACACCAAAATGTGGTTCTTGGAAGGAAATGTGGGTGTGTGGGGTTCTTTCTAGGTGATAGGGCCTGCAGGCTGGGCCAAGGTTATTCTTTGTGGCAAACCTGACAGTGATGGAAGGAAATAAATCCTTCCCCTGCTTCCGGTTCACCCTGAGTGGGCTGTGGTGTGCAGAAGGAGTTGGGGTCTCTTTTATTGTGGCTGGGGTGTCTTCAGGGTTAAAGCTGTTACTTATTGCAACTTTTCATCTATTTTTGTCTCAAGCTCCTATAAGGAACCATTTTTGAATCACTGAGTGTGAAGTGGACTTGGCAGGGATTGATAATAACTGCTTGAAACTTGGGAAAAGACTGCTCAGGATCAGCACTAGTGAAATTTATTGATATTGTAACTGTTCAAGTCTGGATTGATAAATATTCTGGATGTTGGTAGTGAGAGTTGTTGGTTAATCTGCCCCTCATCTGGAAGGTTTCTGGCAGGGACTAAGGAGAAGAATTGAGCCCAAAAAGTGTAAACCCCATCAACTCCCCATCAAGAGAAACGATGAGTGGGGATCACATCCCTTCCCTGGGTCTGGGAGCTGCCATCTCCTGGGGGTCAGTGGGCTGAGAGCAGCATTCTGCACTGCAGAGGGGTGGCAGTTTTTGAAGAGGCAAAAAAAAAAAGGAATGAGATGTTTTGTTTTTCTTTCTGCACGACACTTTTAAAAACTCAAATCCTGTTTTTTGCAACAGGTTGGTGCGGAAAACCAAACAAAAAACCCCAGATGAAACACTGTAAAGAAAGGAGAGTTGCAGAGAGGTCATTTGGGTTTGCATGATGTGTCACTCCCTAGCAGAGTTCAGATAAAATGAAAAATAGAAAATGTACATCTGACTAACTGCTTTGCCTTTTCTCTCAGAGCAGGGTAAACGCAGTTGTTCTGCTTCCTTCTCTCAGCGTGTGCTTTCCTCGTTGTTGAGGCAACTCTCTGGACAGATCAGTGATCCGTATTTCCTCCCCCTCCCGCCCTGATTGCGGCTTGCTTTCCGCTGCCCGCTGCGGCTGCGGCTGCTCCGGGGGCTCCGGGGGCTGCGGGGGCTGCTCAGCCCGGCCGCAGCAGCCTCGCCTCGGCCCGCTGCCTGCTCTCCGTGCTGCTCTGGTGCTGCTCTCAGCGAACCCCAGCTGGCGAGGCAGCGCTCTCTCTGTGTGCCTGTTGTCCTTTCCAGGACGCGTGGGGCTGTGGCTGGCGCGATGGAGCGGAGCTGGGGTGGCAGGGAGAGCCCGATGGAGGCGGCGGGAGCGGGGTGAGAGCAGCCGGCGCTGCCGTGTGCGCCGAGCAGAGCCGAGCGGAGCGGAGCTCGCCCCGCTCACCATCGCTCCCGGAGAATTAACAGGTGCCTCCTGGCTTTTGTAAACAGGCGGAAGCGAGATCGCTTTCTGCGGAGATTTTCTTGGTTTTTGTTGTTTTTTTTTCCCCTCCGTCAGCTAGTCGCTGGGAAGAAGGCTAAGGTACCGAGGATGCAGAGGTTGAATCCCCTCTGCCAGGAGGTGACACTTCGGAGCGTCGTCCCCGCCTTGGTGGCAGCCGGGAGAGGAAACAAACTGACGCTTTCTTTGTCTCTGCCTCATTGTGCAGGAAGACACTCACTTAGCTTTCGTTTCTTTCATTTCTGGGGCGTGTGGAACACGCTAAAGTGGTGTTTCTGTTGTTTGCTCCCACTGAGGGAAGCTGTGAAATACCCTGAGGCAAATTGCATCTGCCCAGGCTTGTCTGTAGTGCTTCGGGGTGGCTGGGCCGTGGGTGCTGCCCGGGAGCCTGACCTTGCACTAATGGACCGGGCTTCAACAGCCTGGAAACCCCTCCTGCTTCCCTTAAATCAGCTCCATCCGGGTGCTTCCTGCCATGCTACAATCCTGCTGATTGATTTCAGAGCTTTGCTGGTTCTTTAGTTGCCGTTGGTTTGCACAGCAGCTTTTTTCATCAGGTCGATTTCATATATATATATATGTATATATAACAAAGTACCTATCAAATCTTTAAAAAATAACGATTATCTTGGGCGTAATGACACTCGCGTTGAGGTTCTTGCATTATTAATGCAATTTGGAAACAGAATAGAAGTCTAAAGAAAATGAACATTACATTTTTGACCCATGGTGTGAGTGTTAGGCTCTGCTTGCCTTGAATTGTATATTTCTGCAGGGAGGAGCTGGTGATAGGATCAAGGTCTCAACAGATGTTTAAATACTAGGGTGTTTCAAGGACAGCAGTTATGAATTTGGCCTTTGGGTGCTTGCCCAGCTGTTTGGGCAATAATTGGTGGCCTGTGACCAGACTTCTTGCCCAGTGGTGGGGTCTGGGAAGGTAAACCTGAGCTTGAGCTGTAGCCTCCCAGTGATCAGGTAGTGGAGGGGTAATGGCACAGAGAGAACAAAACAACCTGCAGTTAAATCCCAGGGGGGTTTTGGACTGCAAGGGAAGGCTCTATTACCTTTCCCTGGAAAAAGCAAGCAGGCCTGTGTGCACCACGTATTCCTTACCCCCATGGCTCCGTGCCTGATCTGATCACAGAGTGCTTTGTGTGGCACCAAGGAAAATGGAGAACCTTGACCTGGTAGTTTCTCTGGAATATTAAACCTTGCTGGTCCTTTGCCATGCCTCATGAGCAGCACATGACTGGGGAAGCAGCGGAGCGTTAAGAGCTAAGGCTGATCCCGAGGAGGGAAGCAAAGTCTGTGCTGGTGCTGCTCCAGCTGGGAGCTGGGGTGGGAGGCCAGGCTGGATGGGGCACTGGTGGTGCTGCAGCCGTGAGGAGCGTGGCCAGCGTGGGGAGAGCTCCCATACCACGCTGGCAGAGCTTCTAGCAAAGGCTCAGTCCTGCTGAGCCACTTGTCACACCAGCCATGGGGTACTTGTCCCATGGTGGGGCACAGGCTGCCAGTGGAGACACAGACACCTGCAGATCTTGGTGACCAACAGCAACACCAAAACAGAACTGCTGAGAATTGGAGTGGGAACCTCTGCTTTCAGGAGGCTGTTAGGATAAGGGGCTTTCCCAGCCCATTCAGCATCTGATATTCACCTTGTCTTCCCAGTGCTGGTTTTGGGCAGGGTGGGAGGGATGGTGAGTTCTCTGTCGTGGGGAGTCCCACTGAGTTCCTTCAGGCACAACTCTGCATCTTAAAAGTTTTCCAGGAGCGCTGCTTATCTATCCCAAGGTTTCAAATTCTTTGCCACTTGCTATTTAAGAGAATGCCCGGACAAAGAGTAGACTGTATCCAGGAAATAAACGTTTAATCTTTCCTGTCTGGTGGGGGAGGAATTTTCTTTTTATGTCAGTCCTGGTTTAATGTTTGGTTTGTTTACATTGCACAGCCAGTCATGCTGATGGAAGCCCTCTGGCAAAATGGACTTTATCATATTGTTTTATGAGCTCCTGCCTTCTCAGTGCTTGTTGTCTGCTGGCTCTGCTTTCATGATATGATTCCAGAAGGCTGGTCAAAGGCATTTCCTTGTTTTCAGTTACATCTGTTACTTGATAAAAGTAAGTCATGATCATGATTGCAACTTCTTGACAATTACTTAAAGAGGTAAATGAAACTGCCAGAAAGCAACATCGAAGAATTTCCTGTTTACAAAATTTATAATAATGTATGTAAACACACATTAAATATATGATTTGGATCTTCTCACCCAGCTCATCAAGGCAGTGCCTGTCTGTGAAGTTGCAGGTCCAGAACAGGAGCCCTGCTGACCACAGCCAGGAAAGGCAAAATTTACTCAGTTGTGAAGATTGACATTATTTTCTCCAACATTTGAAGAAAATCTAGCAATGGGAATTATGAAATATGGTTATAGCCTTTTCATGGAGCCTCTTTGTGATGGAGACTGGTAGGAGGAGTCCTTAAAGTTATTTCAAATTATTTCAAGTGGTGGGTTTTTCATTTTACTGGTAGGAGAGTGAGAAAATAGAGTGAATATTGATTTTCTGCTATATGGTGCTATTTGTTTTTTTACTGATCTCAAATCTTTCTTGGTAGTGGGTCTGGTCCAGCTTCATAAGGTCATGTAAATATTAGCATGTGGCTAAACAGATAAATTGAATCAAAATAATCTTTCAGAAAGGCATTCAGTGCTGTTCCTGTGTGCAGTGTTTGCTCTGCTTGTGTGTGCTGTTCCCTCTGTGAGTGCAGTAGAAGTAGATGCAGATTTTTGGGGTAGTGATTGCTCTAACAATTAGTACAGTTTGCTATTAAACATCTGCTTCTATATGGAAGTTTAGCTTTATACCTGAAGAACATACACGCCTCGAGATCTGCCTGCTTTTTTCAGCTACAACACTTGATTTTTACCTTGCCTGAAAAGCTTGAGTTGCCTGTTCCCTTGCTATGGTCCGTGTTGGCTTTGGAGCACTAAACACAGCAGCCACAAAATAACAGCAACAGCGCCTGTGGTTCTGGAGAGCTCTGTCCTGTTCAGCACAGCAGCAGGGCCCTGGCTCTGGAAGCAGGCTGCAGTAAATAGTTTTGTTGATGTGTAAGTGGGCAGGAAATCGAGCCCCGCACACGTGCCCGTGCTGGCGCTGCAGTTCTGCGGGCACCACGGCACAATACGGCTCCTTTTGCCATTTGACTGGCTGTGAGCACAGGGTGGATGTGCTGAGCCAGAAAGACTGGTTTGTGCACAGATGATAATCAGGGAGGGCAGTCACACTCCCTCCCCACAGGTCCCTTTTCTCAGCAGCTGGCCGTGACCCGTGGGTTGCCTGTGCCACGATCCGCTAATACAAGCAGAGGTCGTGGTGGTTCCTGTATCGATCTCAGGCTGCAGAAGACACAAGGGATTTCAGTTTTAATCAAGGCAGCACACCTTTATGAAGTGCCCACAACATGAGTAATGCAATAAAAGAGAAAGATAGGTAAAGAAAATAAAGTAAAAGAATAGAGAGGAAGAGAGAGGGGGGAGAATAGCTACCAACGGATGAGATGAAGTCCTCGTGGTCCTCTGCCAATAGATTCCTCTTCTTTCCGTGGGGAGATCTCGAGTTGGTTAACTTAGAAAGTCTCTTTATAGTCTTTTCAGAAGTGAGGGGTGGCTGGCCACGAGGTGGGGAAGATCTGTAGCCATTGTTTTGTTGCTCTCAGCCAGGCCAGGACTAAGGTCTCAGCCTGTGTCCTGGGTGACATTCGTGAGGCAGATAATCTTTGGACCGTCTCTCACAGCCTGCAGTAGGCTTGCTGGACCAGGGGGTACTGTAACCATTTTTGAGACTTAAAATAATTTTTTTCCTAGAAAGTGCATCAGCAGTGGTGTTTTCCAAGCTGCCATATGAGAGGATGTGATGGAGGGTTTGTACAACATGTAGTTGCCAGAGGATCTGGGGTGTTGGTTGGGGTGGCTGCTGTCCCTGGAGCAGCTCTGGGGGCTGTGAGCTGTGGGGTGTGCTCTGGATGCATCACAGGTTTGGTTGCACAGGTAAGGACTACCTGTCAGTGCAGTACATCACACAGAGCTCTGAAAAGCAACAGCTGGCAGTGGGGATAGTCGTGCTGCCAGGATTGAGCAGGTCTGTAAGGTAAAATGCAACATTTTCTGTTCGGCCAGGGAGTTTCGTTACGTGTTTCCTTACATATTCTCTATGCCACAAGTAGTTTGCTTATGTAAGAAAAACCAGATCTGTGGAACATGTAAATTTATGATGTTCTTCTCCCCTAGGCTTCACTTAAATTTAGTTAATTTCAGTTTGAGTACTAAGAGATAACCATGAGTTTTACAGTGTTGATGGAGCACTTGCCTCCTGCTGGAGCATGAGGACACTGAGAGGGGTCTTGGGGTCACAACCACAAATTTGTGTACAGCATGGTGGGATATACTGGAAATTGTGTTGAGGGGTGTAGTGGAGGGAAGAAAAAACAGAAATGCAATTATTAGGTGGGCCTGTGATCTTTAAACATCTATCTATCTATTTATCTATCTATCTATCTGTCTTTCTCCATTAAAATTTAGGTCTATCATCCCATCAGATGCAGAGCATTTTCTGTTTCTTAAATTATTTCAGTCAATTTTCTATCTTTTGGTCATTAATTGATATTGATGTCAGTTCATAATTCTGTCTCAATCACAAACCTTTTGTTTAATCGATTTGTGAGTGATCTGTTTGAAACAGACTCAAGTTACTAGTCTGGGATGCTTAAAAATATGCACAGAAAGTGTCAGGCAGTGAGACTGGCAGGTGGCCTCTGCATTGGGATAACCAGAAAGTAGAGCCTGGCCTGTCAAAAAGGGCATCTGGGGTCTCTGGGTGCCTCACAGAACTGGTGTGAGGTTCAAGTTATTTTTCAGTGGTTTCTGACTGTACCCTGCCAGCTGCATCTTGCTGGAATGCTGGTAGATGAAATACCCTCAGAGGATTGTGTTTTTTCTTTGCCAATACATGTATGCCTCATAAATTTCCATGGATATAGATCTCTGTAATGTGAACTGTTTTCCCCTACTGAAAATGTTGATTAGGGAGGAAACACAGTGAACTAATTGTTCTGAGTAACACTCGAGCCACATAAATATTTCAGGGGATTTCAGTAGCCTCAAAAGGCTCAAAGTTGCACATGAACAAACTTAGCCATAATTGTGCCTGAAGTTTTGTGGTGTGAGAGGAGGCTGAATAGGGTAGAACTTTTCAGAAGTGCATAGAGATTTACATATGTATAACTTCATTATAATAGTATGACACTGTATAAGCCAATTTGCCTTGCAGATGAGCCTTAAGATCCCTAGACATGAGACACATGAGAGATCCCTCATGTTTTGGTATAAATATTTTCTGCCAATATGAAATAAATCCTGGAATAAATTCACAGCTTCCAGCATGGAAGCAGTGGCAGAGGGAAAGCTTCAAACTTGGAAAAGCACTGAAGGAGGAGCTGGGTTCCAAAGCTCAAGAGCAAGACCTGGAAGACACAGAAATTTTCCTTTTCAGTCATTTATTGTATTTCATCTGGGAAATACATCAGCTCCCTGTGACCGAGCATGTTAACAAGAATAGGATGAGATATATGAAGTGTTGCCTCTGCAACCTCAGAACAGAGTTCCCAGCCCTGGCTAATGGGGGAGTGATGAAGGCAGCAGGAACTTGGAGTGACCAGCACAATGGTTCTGTGCTGGGGACCATGAAATGTTGAAGAGATAATATCTGCTTTCTGGCCCCAACCAGCTAACTTGTTGACAAAGCTAAATCTTTAGAAATATTTTATGCTAGTAGGGTTTATTGTCTAAGAAAGAGTCATGGCAGCCATTCAAGTGACAAATTGGGGAATGGTTTGTTTTAAAAAGGCATAAGATTTTTCATCTGTACTTGGAAATTTAAAGTGGGGNTAACTCCTCTTGCTCTCTACCCCATTTATGTCACTTCTGCTAGAAAATTTAAGGTTTGATTTATGAATAAGTCTGTACACCCTTTCTTGTGTGCTCCTCTGAGCTAATCTGTTTTTTCCATTTATTTCTTTGCATATTCCTTTTCCCTTCCCTAATGTGATGGTTTGAAAAAATAATAACCTCTCCTTTTCTAACTTGCTGTTGTCTTTTGGTCTCACTGTCCTTTCCTAATTTCCCTGTAAAAAGTGCCTCTCCTCACTGTCCACTAGAAGGAATGGAGTCTCTTTTCCATAGACAGTTAAGCTGTGGGACTCCTTGCCACAGGATACTGCAGAGGTTAAAAGATTATATGAGCTCAGGAAGGGCCTGAAAAATCTCATAGGAGGTTATTAAAGACCACTGTGCAACCTTTAGTTTGCCATTTCTTTAAATGAGGATGTGGGAAAGGTGTTAAGAGTAAGCACCACTGTGTACTCACCTTATATTTCACTCTGACCCAGGCACAGCCACACTGGCACCTGTGTTGGACCAAATAAAGGCTTTCTGATGTTCCCCAGTTTTACTGCAAGAGTCCTGTGTGATCTCCATTCACACTTCCCTGTCCCCTTGTCACAGCTGTGTGAAGACTGACATATCTGGGGACACCAACACCTGATCCTGAGGGTGACCTCCTGTGTCCTTTGTCCTGGGCTCCAGAGAAGGAGCACTTGGATTGGCTGGGCTTTGGGAGTTGCTGTCTGTGTTTCTGCTCTGGGCTCTGGCACTGCAGGGGTGGCTGGCAGTGGCTTTGGGAGCAGCTGTGACTGTGGTGTCCCTGCTGCCACAGAAGCAGCTGGGGCTGGAGCCTGGCAGCTCACACAGCAGCTGGCAGACCAAAAGCAAAGCAAGATGCTGGGCATCTCCTCCCAGTGGTGCTGGCTCAGTGCCTCTGGATGTGCTCTGGGCCATCAGCTGCACAGGGATGGGTGTAACAGCTCATGCCACAGGGCACTCCCACCTGCTTTGTTGGTGGCAGGCTGTGGTGTCCTGCACAGGTGAGAACCCCTCTTTTCCTGCTCTCAGTTAAATTCTTTATTACATTAGTCAGTACTATAGGTGCACAGGAGCTGAAGTCACTGGGCAACGCTTGCACATAATTACCACCATCATCATCTTCAACCATCATCTTCATGCTTGCCTGGGAAGAGCTCCCAGGGGAGGATGCTTGTCTGGAACCTGTCACTGCTTGTCCAGGCTCGCCATGTGCTGGGGAGAGTTTTCCACCTCTTGCAAGCTGTTCTTTAAACAAAAGGGGTTGGATAAGTGAGATTTTATAAGCAGAGTGAAGGCTTGGACTTCTGTCAGAGAGGTGAGCTGCTCTTGGGAGAGCTCTCTCCTGCATGTGTTGTGCTCTTTGTAGTTCACTTGTTACAGGTGCTTTGTAGGTCACCTGTTACAGATGACATTTTGGGGTCTCTTTCTTCACACATTGGCCAATTTTTCTAAAAAAGGATGGTAAAAAAAAAAAGGTTTTTTTTGCTTTGAAATGTTAAATTAGTCTATTGTTGCAGTGATGCTACTGTTTATTTTATTTATATTCCAGCTCAGTGCGTTCCTAAACAAAAACATGTTAAAATTGGAGCAAGATAAATGATGCATGTTGAAACATGGGCAGATTTCAGGGTAACGTGGCACGTGACTGGAGTTTCCTAAAGAGCTTGAAAGCATCACCACCTTACGTCATGCTACATTCACTCTGTAAATCCCCGCAGGCACATGTTTTGCTGGCTCAGGCAGAAGAGAGAGACTGTCTGTGCTGTCCCTGCTCTCTGGCCTGGCTGGGATCTCACACTGCTGGGCTTTCCACAGTGCTGGCTGCCTTCTCGAGGCACGGGGAGGGTGGATGTTCCTGGCAGCTCGGGGTGGGTGCCCTGCTGCTGGTGCTGCCTGGGGTTCCTGGGATGCTCTCCTTGCCATGGCCAGGTGGGGAGTGCTGGCTGGGCTGGAGGGACAGGGGAGAACCTGATGGAAGTGGGCTTGGGAGGTGATGGGCTTCTGAGAGATGTGGGAAAGTGGGTTTGTTCAGCTAGCCATAAGGTCAAAGAGAGAGGAGGGAATTTGTGGGTGCTGAGGAAGGGCTGGTAGGCAGCTGTCCGAGTCCTAGGGGCCATTCTTGATTTGCAGGAAACAGTTCAGAACCCAGGATAACATCTGGAAAACATCTCTGAAGGCTGCTGGTAACGGCCTTAGGAAGGCAAAGCATTTATGAGGAGGAGGCTGGGAGGGCTGGTGTGTGGGTTTGGTTTTGTTTTGAGTTTTTGCTGTAGGCTTCCTGTGTCAACACCACCCGGCCTCCGAGTGCCTCCCGCTGCGCCTTCAAGTGGGGAGTGTCTGTGCTCCTGCAGGAGGGCTGCAAAGGGAAATGAGTTAATCCCTGTACAAACAACGTCAAGAAGAGGCCACACCAGCACGAACTGAAATAGCCAAGCTGCACCTTTCTCTTTCTAAAGGTTCAGATGAAGTGAACTGCTGAGGGTCACGGGAGGCAGGAGCTGCTGACATCCTGCTGTACGCACACGGTAAAACTCGGCCGTTCAGGCTCCAATTCTTCTCATTGTGCCTGATTTTTACAATTGCCAGAGAAGCCCAAGGGGCAGAGGGATGTGCCAGTGCACTCTGCTGTGCAGAGATTCAGCACAGAGCCGACAGAGCTGCCCTTGCTGCTGCTCTGCATCCCCTGAGCCGCGCTGGGCCGGGGCGGAAGGCGAGCCTAGCTGGCACTGGGTGCCTCCAGTGGAGGGTGCTTGTGTTTGGGCCAGCTCTCACCCAGCTGTGTGTTTGGATCAGCTCTCACCCAGCTGTGTGTTTGGGCCAGCTCTCACCCAGCTCTGAGCAGGATGCAGGGCTCGTGCAAGAGAAGTGATCAGAGTCGAGGCGATTCACCTGCCTTGGCCGTGGGCAGAGAACAAAAAGGGTGTTTGTACAGTGAAACGGTACTGCATGTTCTACATCACCATTTTATTTTATGTTTATGGAGCAGAGGGCACCAGAATAATAAAAATGGGAACAATAGCATATGGTAGCACACTTCTAACTCCATGTAGTCTTTTTTATTTGTCAATATTTTTGTGGTTTGTCTGTGTTTTAAGGAAAGGAAGGAAAATCCCCCTGCCTCTCTAGCCTTGTTTGAGGAAGGGGATGGGCAGTACTTTGTGGTTGTATTGCACTGGATGGGTGAATACTCTGCATTTTGCGTGTCACCTGACAAGCTGGTTTATATTTAGGTGAGGAGAGAAAGCATGTGATTCTGAAAGCTGCATTTTCACTTGTGCACAGGCCAGCCCATGTGTGCTGAGTTATCAGAATTGGGTTTTAATTGTTTGCTCTTATTTTTCCTGTAACTTACTAGGGCTATGGTCCTGCTGGGTCAAATACATTCCTTGAAAGCAAGGTGTCCAAAGGAGAGGTCTTCAGAAAGCTGAGACTTCCTCTGTACCAGCCATGTATTTTGAGGAGGAAGAAGTTTGGAAAATCTGGACCCTTTGGTGTTATTATCTTGGTCTGAGCTGAACACTGTGCTGTGACACTGGGCAGGGCATTAGCTCATGGCTGACAGATGCCATCCATGTTTGAAATGCCATCCCTAAAGCTGGGGCTTTGTTCTCAGCTGAGTTGCTCTTGAGAACAGTGAGGAAAGCTCAGGCTGGTAGAGGAGGGAGTATGACTGACTATTAACTTCTATCTTCTGAGCACCCTCAGCAATTAGAGACAAAAGCCTTTGTTCTCTGGTGACTTCATTCTTAAGAAGCCTTTTTAATTTTAGTCTTTATTTTCAGGAAGAAATAATATGGATTTGTCATTGACAAGAAGGCTGCATCTCTCAAATGTCATGTGAAGGATCCATTCCATAATTCATGGGCTGGGGAGTGTGGGTGTCAAGAGGAGGGTGCATAATGGATATGAGAGATTTCAGTTCAATTAAAATATTGGTCTTAAAGGCAGCTTTTATTGCCTTCATGATATTTTCTTGACTGAGATCACCACATTTTTTGCTGACTCATCCAGATAACCAGATATTTTTAGTCTTCTTAAGCAAGGCCTTAGTGGGTTATTGGTTATTTTTGTACATCATCTTCCCCTTCCAGTGTGGATGGGGACTTGCATAGTAGTATCAGAGCAGTGCTGATTATTTCCTCATATTTCTGCCACTGCTGCTGTAAGCCCTGCATTTGTGTGCATAGAAGTGCTGCTGTTTCTGATTCTGCTCTTTGCATGGATTGTGGGAGTTCTGCTTGTTGTGTGATAAGACATGTATTGCTGTTGGTGTGCTGAGAAGGGGATCTTCTCCCTCCTCTGCTGTAGGACCTGAACAAAAGCAAACCTGAGGCTGCTGGGGGTCTGAATGAAGATGTGGACTATTGGTTTCCTAGTTGCTGGGAGATTGTGGCAGACTCAGACTTCCCAAAGGGAATTGCTGGGTCTGCCACATCTCCCCAGGCAGGAGAGGTCACCTCCTCAGGGCTGGCCACTGCACAAGTGAAAATGCAGCTTTCAGAATCACATGCTTTGCCTGTGCTCCTGTCCCAGGCAGAGTAAATCAGCTGTCTGGCTGGCTCAGTCTGAAGGGAATTAAGGAGCACTCCTCTGATTCCCTTCTCACAGCCAAGCTGAAGGTGTTATGAGCTGGCAGAGCTGTGTTAATAAGTGAGCAGCAGCAGCAATGAAGTTATCATGGTGATCACACAGCCAAACCCACCTGCAGCAGTGGAGGTGCAGCTTTATCTCAGCATTTCTTCTTCAAGAACTCCTTTCTTGTAACGTGTGTTTGTGTGCAGAGCTCTTCTGTGCTGCCTGTGGTCAAAGCCCATCAGTCTGGGAGGTGTGTGGGGCACACCAGGACCAAGTGTTGGAGCTCAGCTGTGCCTCAGGAGCCTGTGAGTAAGGCAGGAGTGAGCAGATACGTTAGTTGTGGAGTAATCTGTTTGCAGTGGATCTTCCTAGTACAGCTGACAAAAGCTGTGACATTTAGAAAGAAATAAACTTTACAAAACATGAACTCAGTGCTACCGAGCAGGAACTGTGTCCTTGTGTACATCTGCGGGAAGTGAGTCACGTTCTTACAAAATCACCATTGCAAGAACTTGTGAGTTCTGTGGCAATTTCCGTGTTGGGCTAAATCAGCTCTCTTTCCTTCCTCCAGGCTCTCCTCAGGCCTCAGGAATGTCTTCTGAGCCCGCCTCGTCCTGCTCGCAGCAGTCCCCTGGCTCCCCGCCCTCGCCCGGCTCGCTGCACCTGCCCGAGAGCCGGCGGGCCCGGGAGCGCTCCCCGTCCCCGCTCAGGGGGGACCTGATCCCCAGCCCGCTGCCCACCCGCCGCACCAGGACCTTCTCCGCGTGAGTACCGGCCACATCCCGCCGGCCTCGGGCACGGCCAGCGCTGACCAGCCCCCCGCAGGCCGGCACTGACCAGCCCCCTGCGAGCTGGCACTGACCAGCCCCTTGCAGGCCGGCACTGACCAGCCTCATGCCGGCCTCAGGCACAGCCAGCGCTGACCAGTCCCCTGCGGGCCGGCACTGACCAGCCCCCTGTCAGCCACGGGCACGGCCAGCACTGACCAGTCCCATGCTGGTCACCAGCCCGGCCAGCACTGACCAGCCCCATGCCAGCCTTGGGCATGGCCAGGACTGACCAGCCCCATGCAGGCCAGCACTGACCAGCCCCATGCCAGCCTCGGGCACGACCAGCACT
>VZTR01031138.1:2096704-2123844 GCA_013400775.1 Chaetops frenatus
CCATGCTGGTCACCAGCCCGGCCAGCACTGACCAGCCCCATGCTGGTCACCAGCCCGGCCAGCACTGACCAGCCCCCTGCACAGCAGGAGGGAGCTGTGGGATGCAGGGGTGCTCGTGTCTGAAGGTGCTTTGGTGTGTTACTCTTCTCCAATAAGTCCTGGTGCCTTTAGAATTTTAGTCCAAATATCCTGTAGTTTTTCAATGCTCTGTTTTAGTAAAGGATGCTCGAAGTCTCTCCACCCTTTCGGACCAGTGTTTTACAAGGAAGGGGGAAAATACACCAAGGTTTTTCAGAACAGAGTTCCTTGTCTGAAGCTTTGCTTCACTTCAGACATTGGGCTGTGGCTTTCAGGACCAGCTCCTGATGATGTTTCCTTCTCACATCAAGATTTTTTTTAGCGTGGTCTCTCTTGTCACTGTCCCTGAAGCACTGGACCAAACCTCACTGGAAGTTTTTGATTTTTTAGTCCTGACACCTGTGCTAATCTCATCAAGGTTACGTTTTAGGGATACTCCATCACTTTTCAGAGGAAAGTGTATCCTTGTTTCCTTTTCTTATTCAGCTTTCATATTTTCATCTTAAGATTTCTCAAATACACCAGTAAAAGAATATGCTGGTTATCAGGGTGTGAAACCTGATGTCTTCCTCTAAGGTTTTTTGTATAAGATTTTCCTTATTATGAAATGAGAGAATATTTGTTGCTCTTTACAGTTATTTGAGGTAATGATCTTTCAGCAGAGCTGGCTTTTCCCTGAGCTTTCCTGGGGCCCTGTGGTGCTGTGCAGGTTCCTGGGAGCCCTGTCCAAAGGGCTCCAGTCCCCAGTGCAGCAGCAGAGAATGGTGTGGCAAGGTTTGGCCATTGCAAAGAACTCCCAGTGCCTGTGAGGGGCCTCCCAGTGAGGGGCTGACCTGCAGAAGGCAATGAGGGCTTCTTTGTTCATCTCAGAGCCTTTGAATAAGGGTATAATGTGAAGCTTCTGCCACAGCCTTTTGTTTCTGTATGAGGAAGGTCTGGCAGTGCTGAATGAATGCTATGGCAGTAAGATCTCAGCCCCACAGCCAGCCTGTTTTGGGCCACTTAATCTGCTTGGTGGGCTTTTCCCCTTTTGCTTCTTGCAGTGTTATCCAGCTCTTTTATTCCAGAGTTATCTGTGCTGATTTAAATAATAACAGTTTCACTGTTGCTTCATATTAGTACTTCTGAATTCAAAATGAGGCAAAAAGGAAGAGCAGCAGAAGAAAAGTTGTCAGTTCTAAAAGCATTCAAATGCCCTGAACTTCCTGATGGAAGTGGATTGCTAAAAGGAACCTAATTGACTTAATAATTGGGGTTGCCCTTAAATAAGGAAGTCCAAGCTAGCTTGCTTCAGTGCTGTGTTAATAATGAACTCTTTGTAAATCTGCTCAGCTGTTAATCTTAGTCTGGTTCTTACGAAAAGAAAGAATTTGTTATTTGGCTTCCACAGTTCTTTCATCATTAATTAGTGTAGGAATCTTGCTGTATTTGTTTGCCCTNGACCAGCCCCCCGCAGGCCGGCACTGACCAGCCCCCTGCGAGCTGGCACTGACCAGCCCCTTGCAGGCCGGCACTGACCAGCCTCATGCCGGCCTCAGGCACAGCCAGCGCTGACCAGTCCCCTGCGGGCCGGCACTGACCAGCCCCCTGTCAGCCACGGGCACGGCCAGCACTGACCAGTCCCATGCTGGTCACCAGCCCGGCCAGCACTGACCAGCCCCATGCCAGCCACCCCCCGCAGGCCGGCACTGACCAGCCCCCTGCGAGCTGGCACTGACCAGCCCCTTGCAGGCCGGCACTGACCAGCCTCATGCCGGCCTCAGGCACAGCCAGCGCTGACCAGTCCCCTGCGGGCCGGCACTGACCAGCCCCATGCTGGTCACCAGCACAGCCAGCACTGACCAGCCCCATGCTGGTCACCAGCCCGGCCAGCACTGACCAGCCCCCTGCACAGCAGGAGGGAGCTGTGGGATGCAGGGGTGCTCGTGTCTGAAGGTGCTTTGGTGTGTTACTCTTCTCCAATAAGTCCTGGTGCCTTTAGAATTTTAGTCCAAATATCCTGTAGTTTTTCAATGCTCTGTTTTAGTAAAGGATGCTCGAAGTCTCTCCACCCTTTCGGACCAGTGTTTTACAAGGAAGGGGGAAAATACACCAAGGTTTTTCAGAACAGAGTTCCTTGTCTGAAGCTTTGCTTCACTTCAGACATTGGGCTGTGGCTTTCAGGACCAGCTCCTGATGATGTTTCCTTCTCACATCAAGATTTTTTTTAGCGTGGTCTCTCTTGTCACTGTCCCTGAAGCACTGGACCAAACCTCACTGGAAGTTTTTGATTTTTTAGTCCTGACACCTGTGCTAATCTCATCAAGGTTACGTTTTAGGGATACTCCATCACTTTTCAGAGGAAAGTGTATCCTTGTTTCCTTTTCTTATTCAGCTTTCATATTTTCATCTTAAGATTTCTCAAATACACCAGTAAAAGAATATGCTGGTTATCAGGGTGTGAAACCTGATGTCTTCCTCTAAGGTTTTTTGTATAAGATTTTCCTTATTATGAAATGAGAGAATATTTGTTGCTCTTTACAGTTATTTGAGGTAATGATCTTTCAGCAGAGCTGGCTTTTCCCTGAGCTTTCCTGGGGCCCTGTGGTGCTGTGCAGGTTCCTGGGAGCCCTGTCCAAAGGGCTCCAGTCCCCAGTGCAGCAGCAGAGAATGGTGTGGCAAGGTTTGGCCATTGCAAAGAACTCCCAGTGCCTGTGAGGGGCCTCCCAGTGAGGGGCTGACCTGCAGAAGGCAATGAGGGCTTCTTTGTTCATCTCAGAGCCTTTGAATAAGGGTATAATGTGAAGCTTCTGCCACAGCCTTTTGTTTCTGTATGAGGAAGGTCTGGCAGTGCTGAATGAATGCTATGGCAGTAAGATCTCAGCCCCACAGCCAGCCTGTTTTGGGCCACTTAATCTGTTTGGTGGGCTTTTCCCCTTTTGCTTCTTGCAGTGTTATCCAGCTCTTTTATTCCAGAGTTATCTGTGCTGATTTAAATAATAACAGTTTCACTGTTGCTTCATATTAGTACTTCTGAATTCAAAATGAGGCAAAAAGGAAGAGCAGCAGAAGAAAAGTTGTCAGTTCTAAAAGCATTCAAATGCCCTGAACTTCCTGATGGAAGTGGATTGCTAAAAGGAACCTAATTGACTTAATAATTGGGGTTGCCCTTAAATAAGGAAGTCCAAGCTAGCTTGCTTCAGTGCTGTGTTAATAATGAACTCTTTGTAAATCTGCTCAGCTGTTAATCTTAGTCTGGTTCTTACGAAAAGAAAGAATTTGTTATTTGGCTTCCACAGTTCTTTCATCATTAATTAGTGTAGGAATCTTGCTGTATTTGTTTGCCCTGAAAACCAGAATAGCTCTGAATTTTTTTTGTGTGTGCGTCCTCTTTAAACAAGAGGAGCTCTAGGTGAGCAGTTGTATAAAGAGATGAATGTGACAGGCAGTGGCTTGTTATTCAGTGGGACTATTTAATTTTGGTTCACTGGAAGTGGGGGGGCCTCTTCCCCCCTAGTGCCTTATCTCTTTGAAAGATACAATTGAAGTTTATGGTTTGTTTAGGACAGTGAGTGCTTTTCTGTGTAACAAGCACTTGTGGGGTCAGGTGTGTTGACAGCTTTATAGACCTGGAAACCAAGTGATTTAATGGAGATTTCTTTCTTTAGCACTTTCAATTGTACTTCTTTATTGTTAGTTTGATTTAAGGAACAAAGCCATAACTTATTTTTTAAACAATTTTCTTTAGACTTCACTAAAATGTAAACATTTGGGACAGTGATGTCCAAGTTGCCATGATGCATGTAACCAAATGGTAGCACAGTCATTGTGTTTGAAGAATTGCACCAAAATCCTCTTCTAACATGGAACCTACTGGACACTCCTGGCATGAAGAATGTTCTGATCTAGTAGTGCTCAGAGTAATCCCCGTAATATGCCCAAAACAGTTGGTTTTCACTAATGGAAGTGTTTGAGTGAGTTTGGATCCCTGCAGGTTGCACTCGGTGTATTTGATGGAGAAAAGGATTTAAGCACACAGTTTTCAGGACAGGTCATAATTCGTGCAAGTCTTTTCTTGGTGGCAGTAAGTCACCTTAATGTGGTGGTTCTGCAAATGTGGCTCATTTCAAAATACAGGTCCCATGGCAGTGGAGGAGTTCAGACATGAGCCTTGCCATTGTGCACCACAGCTGGGCTTCACCCTTCCTGTGAATCCTGTGAAAGCACAGCACTTGGGTGCACACTGGCACTCCCAAACCCATCAAAGGTGGAAGACTCTCACACATAGCACGGTGTCTGGAGGAAAGTTTGGCGCAGTGATGGAGCAGTTGAATTCAAGATGGCAACTGATGCATTGCAGCTCTAGCAAACGCCTTGTTCACCTCTGTGCCCCTTCCCTGGCCCCAGTGTGTGGAAGGGAGGGCTGAGCAGTTTCTGCAGAGCAGTGTGCTCACTGGGAGGCAGTGCTTGGCCCGCTGTGGCTGTGGCTGTGTGTGCTCTGGTGGCCTGGGGAGGCTGCTCAGCACTGACCTGCTCTTTGTGCCTCCCCCGCAGCACGGTGAGAGCGTCCGAGGGGCCCGTCTACAGAGGGGTCTGCAAGTGCTTCTGCCGCTCCAAGGGCCATGGATTCATCACCCCCGCCGACGGAGGGCCCGACATCTTCGTGCACATCTCCGAGTGAGTTGTGTGTGTGAGGCCAGGGAGGGCTGGAGCTCTGCTTTGCCTTCCCTACCAAACACTTTGGATGTTTCGGACACAGGGTTGGTTTATAATCTGTCACCCTTACCCCGGCAAGGAGGGGTTATGCACAGATATTACTGGCAGCAATAGATTGTGCTGTCCTTTTCCTGTTTTATTATAAATCTCTTGAGTTAAAAGCGAGAAGATGATCCTTAAATCACTTAGAATAAGCTACACAGCTTTGCCCAGACCCAGAAACCTGCATTCACCTGAAGCAAATATTCCATGCAGTGTTTACCTTTAATGTAAAGATTTATAACACTGACAATTCATTACTTTTACTGTGCACTGCTTGTACCATGATTAAACTAAAGGTTAATTGCCTTTACTGTTGAGAAAAGTCACACATTATTACTTCCTTGAGTTTTTCTAGCTTAGGTTGTGAAAAGTTTGTAGTGTGTGTGTTAAGAGTTAAAGGGTTCATTAGTACCTCAGCCTTTTTTGTCCTGAGCACACTGAGAACCACCCGCTCTGAATTTACCTTTTGATAAACTAAGCAGATAAAGCTTTTTAAGTCCCTTGCTGAGAATTTTTCTCCAGTCTAAGCCAGTCTTTGCAGCATACTTAGAAAAGAGACTGAAGAATTTAAGTATGATTTTAAGACTATACACTGTACACATACTTTCAGTGTAAAGAGATAAAATCTCCTCCAGTCCTGCTCTGTTTCTCTTTCTGTATATCCCATAATCACATTAGCCCTTTATCCCCAGCCTTTGCAGTGTTTCTTACCTGCTGTGACCTCAGCATCCTCTGCAGTGTCAAAGTTTGGTGCAATCCCAGGTCCAGCCTGGCATTCCCAGCTGTGTTTGCATTCCTGGTTCCTGGATGTGTGACTTCTGGGTTGGTTGCAGAGCAGCACATCCCACTGGGACAGGCCCTGCCTGCCCAGCAATCCCCAGCACACCTCATGCCTGCATTGTCCTTGGAGTTTATTACTTGGCTAATCTGCAAGGTTTAATGGGCAATTTCTGTATTTGCTCCATTTGTTGACCAGTGTTGGGGCTGTTGGTCTCAGAGGGGGTGTGTGTGTGTGTGTGTGTGTGTTAAGACTGCTCCATGTTTATTCTCCAGTAACCAGTTCCAGATCTATAGCCAGTTTTATTTTACCTGTTGTTCACAGTATTGAAGCTGTATCATCCTTGTTTGTTATTCAGAGTGGTTATCCACTGGTAAGTCAACAAAAGCCTTACCTGGGCTTCTCAGGCTGCCCCAGCTGTCTTTCCTGGTTGTGTGTGCAGCACGTGTCCTTGGAGAAGGAGCACCTGGCTTTCCTCCAGGTTTCTGGAATGTTACTGCACCATGGGTGTTGACAAACCAAAGCTTTGTAGGGCTCATGGGTGCAAATAGGCTCAGTGGTCTGACTTGTGTTCAACCCAAGGAAGTGTCATTTAATACCTCCTTTCTCTCTTTTGTCTAATGGAAAAGCACTATTTCTCCTCATTTCCTGAATAACTTAAAATAGCATTTCCTATGTCACAATTTAAAAAAATTTAACTGTGAACATCTAGTCTGACCTATACAGTTACTGATCAGCAGGGCTTTAGTTACAACAGCCTTCTTCCAGAAACATGAATTTTTAGCCTTCTGATGAGTTCCTTTTAAAGAACTGTCTATTTTCAGACCTGTTTTTTTCCCTGTACATTTTCTCTTCCAATTAGTTCAGTAAAATTTCCTTCAGTTATGTGAAATTAATCCTTTTAAAGCCCTGGAGATTACTTTTTGATTGAGGTTGCTGCTTTGTCTGTACAAAATGTGAGCTCCTCTTTCAGGTTCCTATCCTAGGGCCTAACACATCTTTCTGTCTTGGCCCAAACCCAGAATTTTCATCTGGGTGCATAAAAGGTGTTACTGCCCTCAATTCCCCTCCAGTCAACAGAAACCCCAGTGAGGGTTTTTCTGTTTCCCTGTCTAAGATTCCCATATACTGAAGTCCCAAATGACACGATGAGAATGCTTTTGTGTGCTGTGATTTTTGGTGCTCTGTGCGAGGCCCCTGTCTGTGCCAGGAGTCCCCTCTCGTGGGCTGTGCTGTTGGTGTATTGATCCCATCTGCTCTCAGACTGCTCTGGCTGGGAGCCATCAATGAGCAGTATCTGAGTGACCATGCCCTGAATGTGCTGTGCTGCCCTCCCCTTCCTACCACCCACTCCCTCCACCCTAAAGCATCGCTGAACGGGCCACCAAGGCTGTAAAACTCTATGGGTGACCACACTTGTGGAGGTGCTCTCAGTGTGTTTGTTCTGCTGAGGCGGGGGGTTCCGAGCCCAGCCGTGCCCTCACGCTGCCTGTGTCTGGGAAAGCTGGGGCAGGCCAGGGCTGAGAGGGGCAGAGCTGCTCTCTGGGCAGGGGTGGGGGGCTCTGGCCCCTCAGACACAGCCCTCAGCCTCCCAGCTCACAGCCCAGGGCCCACCCATGGCACCAGGCTCTCTGTTTTCAGCCCTGTCCTTTCAAAGCAGTGCTCGCAGCAGGAGCAGGCTCCGTGTGCCGTGCTGCTGTGATGAATGCTGTGGTGTCCTCTGGAGGGCTGCAAGATACCAACCCCTCAGCTGTGATAGGAAAGGCCTCTCCTAGGATGCACTGCAGTTCTAAATGTACCCCGGTTTACCTCCCAGACGGGGTCTCTGTCTCCTTTCCCCTTCCTCGGTTCCCCGTCCATCCCTGCCCCAAGGCCATTCCCTTGCTGTCCCCCCCTGTTGGCCCTCACACCCTGGCCCCTCCTGTGTACCACCCCTGAGCCCCCCGACCATTGGACCCTGATGCCCTCGCTGCCCCTCACATCCCCGGGAGAAACCCTTGCCCTTCCTGGTTCGGAGGTTCTCTGTTTCTGGATCCTTTCACGGGCAGAACTCGTCTGGCCTAACTTCCATCTGAACGCTTGGCATCTACCTGGAGAATGTTCTACACTCTCTCACATAGCAGTGGTAGATTTACCCCAGGTCTCTTTGATCTTATCCTGAAACAAATCACGCTCTGTCTCCTGATTACAAAAGGAGTTTAATGAACTTAAAACCTGCACGGGAATCTAAAGTGTGTTAGGTAAGTCCCACCTATGCGTGGTTCAGTTTTCTTACTCCAATTCTGGACCTTGTTCAGTTTCCCAAGGCTCTTGCACGGTAGATTTGGTATCCTGAGCATGATACTCCAGGACTTCTATGCCAAACTCTTTGAGAAGAGAAGAAAGAGGAACAGAAGTACTTCATTCATGCCACAGATACAAATAAAGACAAGGGCAGATGATCTTACCATTTTAAGAAGTGAGAACAAGCCTCAGCTATGCTAGAGCAACTAAAAAACTCCAGTCTTCGTGCAACACCATAAGAGAGCCCTTCCCATTTTCTCTCCCTGGGAGGATTACAAGCTATCCTGTTCATGTGTGTGTGTGTTTGGGGGAAGCCTGGAGGCGTTTCTGGAAGGTAGCGGCCCCTTCCCAAGAGCAGCCCCCCCAGCGCTACAGTATCCCCTCAGTGCAGCAGGAGAATGTTGGGGGGCACCTCCTCCCTCCCATCCGCTGCTGCGAGGCACCTCTGCCTTCCTGGCAGATGCTTTGCCCAACCCATGGTTGGAAATTCCGGCGCTGGGAATCCACCCCTCCCTGGGTGATCTCTCCGGGTCCTCTCGGGGGTATTAACTGACCTTCACTTCCCCTCACATCCCCACAGCAGGCAAACCGTGCCTTTCTTCTTGTAGAAATTATTTGTGCGTTCAAAGATTCTTTTCCTTGCTCTTTCAGAAAAATCTTAGCAAGGTTAGTTCACGTGGATTTTGCAGGACTGAAGTGTTTTGTGTTTTCACAGCTTCTCTAGGTCAATTCTGCTCTCAACTGCATTTTTTTTTTTTTACTGTCGTACCAGGAATGGGCCACTGTTCTAAATGTTTCACATGTAGGTATTGTCTCAGAGCTTCAGTTCAAAAATAGCTGATGTATCTGCCTCGACCTGCTAGTGAAAAGTGCTGTTATTGAAGTGCTGAAGGTTTCAGCACATTGTATTCTTTAATTGCTTGGAGTATATTTGAGTTGTTGGAAACAGCTTTTAGTGCTGGAGGGTGATGGTATCACTGCCTTAATTCTGATGCAAGGCAGCACTGGAAGGGTGAATTAGTAATGCCTTTCATTTCAGCTTATTTCACAGTGAATTGGATAGATTGCTCTTTATTAATGGGAATTGCTTTTTGTAGCAGCATTCTGTGACCAGGCCTGTGGCTCAGGGGGCTCCCGTGGCTCTTGTTTGCACAGTATGAGTTTTGAGATCCTCCTTATGTTTATCAAGTGATTCTTTTCTACCTATTTATTCAGTTAAACCTGAATGTGAGAGAGATGTTAGTCAGTTCGCTGTCTCAGTGTGGTTTAGGCATCTACTTATGGAACAAAAGCAGATTGTTTCTCCTGAATTCTTCTCAAAAGCTGAGATTTTTAGGAACTTGGATAAAATGGTTATGCCTGTTTGGATTCACCAAGATAGACTGTTCCTCTGTGTTCATCACTAAGCTGTGATGATTAGTGAAAGTTTTAAGCATTGAGACCAGCAGCCTATTTTGCAGATTAATATGATTTTCAACATAAATATTTAATTTGAGGAATTAAATTATTTTCTTCCCTAAGCTTTGAGGAGCGGTGAGGTTACACTTTAGTGAAAATGTCTTCCATAAGACAGGATGTCTGTTTCCTGTAAGTTCCTTATTTTTTGAAAGATAATAACAACACTTAGGATGGCATTTCCTTTCCATAAATGAGCATTAGCCCAAAAATAAAGTCAAATATATGTGGCATTCAAAAAGCTTCACTTGATGTCTGCAAAATTTTCTGTGTATTTGTGCACAAATGTGGACATATTTTGAGTGGAACTTGCACCAAAGCTGCTTTATTGTGTTGGACTTGAGAGATGTGGCCAGAAATACGGGATCACAGAATTGTTAGGGTTGGAAGGAACCTCTGGAGATCATCCAGTCCTCTGTCCCTGCCAAGGCAGGATCACCTAGAGCAGGTTACACGTCCAGGTGGGCTTGGAATATCTCCAGAGAGGGAGAGTCACCCTTCCCTGGGGTGACTGGGGTCACCTTTGGGGTCCCTGGGGTCACCTTTGACAGAATGAATTTCTTCCTCGTGATGAGGTGTGGAACTTCTTGTGTTTCAGTTTATGGCCATTGCTCCTTGCCCTGTTGCTGGCCACCACTGGAAAGAGTCTGGCACCATCCTCTTGATATCTGCCTTGGAGATAATTAAATCTATCTAATGAGCTGCCCTCTCTGTCTTCTCCTCTCCAGACTGAACGGGCCCAGCTCCTGCAGTTTCTCCTCATAAGGGATGCTCCAGACCCCTCACCATCTTTGTGGCCTCTGCTGGGCCCTCTCTGGTAGCTCCTTGTTGCTCTTGTCCTGAGGAGCCCAGACCTGGGCACAGCACTGCAGATGTGCCCCTCTAGGGCTGAGCAGAGGGCAGGGTCACCTCCCTGACCTGCTGGCCACACTGTTCCCCACATCCCCTAGGGTCACATTGGCCCTCCTGGTACCCAGGGCACGCTGCTGGCTCATGGTCATCTTGTCACCCAGCAGAATCCCAAGGTCCTTCTCTGCAGAGCTGCTCTCTGGTGTGTCAGCCCCAGCCTGGTCTGGTGCTCGGGGTTATCCCTCCCCAGCTGCAGGACCCCACAGCTGCCCTTGCTGAACCTCCTCAGGCTGCTCTCTGCCCAGTTCTCCAGCCTGTCAGGGTCTGGCTGAATGGCAGCACAGGTTTTCAAAGGTGCTTTTTGTCTGCCTGCCTTTGTTTTAATGAGTGGCTCTGAAGGCTGCAGAGATTATTTGTTTTGGTGTTTGATTACACTTGTGTGGAGCCACTTCTCCTTTTTAACTGATTGGGTGCAAGTGAGTCCTGCTTCCCTGTGCTCACTGGAGACAGCTCTCAAGTTGGTATGAATAGTTGTGCTGGGGAAATGTCATGGCTCTTTTGTTTTTCCCAGATTCATACTTCACCCCTCTCTAGAACAAACACAAAATGTGCTTGCTGTAGTGAATATAAAACCCTAGCTGGCTAGCATGGAGGCAGAGGAGTGGCTGAGATAGTAATTCCAGATAACATTTCTGGAAAGCAGGGAGCAAAGGCAAATTCATATGCCTGGAGTGAAATTTTTAAAAAGCCCATAATTACATTTTTAATAGTGACATGTACAGGTAATGCTTTCATTTCCACCAGCCTGTAAGGTGATTCCACCACTGTCACCAGATTGATGGTGGCGTTTCAGCATCAGTGTGAGGGCCTTATCCTGCTGCATGTGACCTCCCTGGCCTCGTGCTTCATCCTGGGAGTAAGTCAGCTGTCACAGATACTCTCTGCTGTGGTTGTCACTGACACTCAGTGGCTGTGGTGGCCTCCCTTTCACTCTCTTGCTGTCCCACCTGCAGCTGTGGGATGTTCCAGGGAGCAGACAGGGACTCCTGCAGTGCTGGCTGTTGATGTTCCCTGCCTGTAGAGACAGGTTCACATCAGCTTCCCTTCCCAGCTGGGGTGCTGAGGGCACCAGGGCATGGGGGAGCTGGGGTGGGGAACCCCTAGCAGCAGATCAAGTGTTGTGCATTGGAGCAGTGGTCCCACTGTGCTTCCCCAGTGCATTTGGGAGTGGGCACACGATGGAGACTGCTCTGTGCTCCAGGCTTGTGCATTTGTCTGGGATTTGGCCTGAAGCCTGTGTACCTGCAAGGGCAAGGCAAGGAGATGGCTCACCAGAGAGCAGTGACGGATGAATGACCACACTCTTGGTTTTTAAAAAGATTTTATTTTGCAAAAGCAGCATATTTAATGCAAGAGAAAAAACGTGCAGTGCTTGTGGGTTTTCAGCAGTTTGCCAGCACTTGGCTCTGAAGGGGAGAATGCTGCATTGCAGAGAGGCCTTCAGGCTGGATTCCTGACCCTGTGGGTAATGACTGATAGCTCCTGAGAAGTGGTGCTGTGCTTCCCCCAGGGACACGGAGACACAGCAGCCCTGGGTCCCTGGGGAGATCCTGAGCTCGCTGTGCTTTACCTGTGCACTGTGCTGTGATCACAGGCTGTGCCTCCAGTGCCTGTAACTCAGCACTGCTGGGCAGCTGTGGGCTCTGGCCGGGCTCCCAGGTGGGGATGGTCCCATTCTGCTGTTGCATTCCAGCTGCTGGCTATGCTGGAGATTTTCTATCAGCTGCATCTTCCTGCAGGGAGAGCCCAGCTGTGTCCCTGCTGCACTGAGGAGCTGGCTCTGAGCTATTTGTGTCCCTGGAGAGATCATCTTTTCATGCTCCTTCCTTTACTCTGGTTTTCTGCCAGATCATTGGTTGTGAAGCATTAGTGCCACATCTCCTGGCTTCTCTGTGGTGCTGTTCCTTTGGTGGGGTGGAACAATATGGGTTGGAAATTACCTGATAATTGTAAATGATCTGAGGGCTGAATCTGGGCTGACAGAACGAACTTTTGTGGCCTCTCTGGCTTTTCTATGAACTACCAGCAAAACAGTTTCTGCTGACTGCAACCAGCTGCTCTGGGGATGCTGGGAAGCCAAATCTCAGCTTTCTGATTGCCTTCAAAATACTGGATGACTTACCTGCTGTGGACAGCACACTTCACTCCTGATGTGCTCCCTTTCTGGTGCTTTGCTGCAGGGTGAGGTGTCTGAAATAAGCACTTTATCTAGGGCAGGAAGGACAGGCAGAAGAATTCCAGATCTTTCTTGAGAGAGGTTTGGAAATAAATAGAACATGGATAATCTTTTTCCTAAGGGTTCTCCATGCCCTCAGTTGGCTCAGAAAAAATCCACACTACAGTGGTGCATGCAGGACAGTCAGGTTGCTGTGGTCATTATTGTAGCCAAGCCTTCCCAGAATCTTCCCCTGAATGATTCCAAGTGTAATAGGTCAGAGCCAAGGCTGGCACTCCAGCAGCCAGGCAGACAGTGGCTACTCGAGGATGGAGGTCCTTTGTGCTTAGTGAGCACAGGATGCAGCTGCCCTGGGCTTGGTCTCCAGATGCACAGAGTAGGTGGGATTGTGACAGGATCCAAGCTGGGTGTTTGCAGGAACAGGTGTCTTCTTTGTCTTTGGCTGAGCCCACTTAGGCATCCTTGGGAAGCTCTGTCCTGCTCCTTCCTCACGGAGTGTGCTGTGCTGCCTGGGCTTGAATTAGCTGCTGGAAGTAGACATGGAGCCATAACTACCCCTGAAAGAGGATTCAAACACCATGACCCAGTGGAGAACTGGGCAAGAGGATGGGGCATCATCCACTGAACTGGGAGGGAAGTGCAGCTCCTGGGAAGTTTTCTCTGCAACAGCACAGGGACCAGGGCAATCCTGAAGCAGAGGCCTTGGGTATTAACTGCTGGGATTCTTCAGTGTCTGAGCCTCTTTAGACTTGTCTGTCCCAGTTAGAAGCGTGACTGGTGGGGAGAGGCAGCCCTGCTCCTGCTTGGTCAGCTCCATAAGGTCACTGCTGGCTTTGCTGCTGGGGCTGTTGGCTTGCTCAGGGATTGCATGGGAGGGCACTAGGGATTAGTAACTCACAATGGTTCATTATCCTGTTTCTATCTTGCTGTTAAAATAACCTCAGGTTTCTTGAGGCAAATGTTGAGGTGTTAAATGAACTTTAAGCCCACAAGGTAATAGAGCCACTGACCTATGGAAGTGCTCTCATGGTGTGATTCATGGCAGGCTGGGTGACCAGCAAGGCTCAGAACTCACTGAAAACTCTTCTTCCAAAATGTTTCCATGTGACTTAAGTCTTTGTCTCAAGAGGTTTAACTGGAGCCCTGGAATATGAATAGCAGCTGTGAGAAGGAAGAACTAGAACATTCCTTATTTAGGTAATTTCCTAATAACCTCCCAGTTTCCTAAAAATAGTGCAGGATAAAATGCTCCACCATACCAGATTGGCACTGAGCAGGGAAATGGGAGTTGCTGGGTAATCTAAAACTCACTCTATTGTGTCTCACTCTGACTCTAACGTCAGGGAAATATTTACTATTTTTAGCTTGAACTTGAAGTTGTTGAAGCGTCTTAAGATTCCTGAGTGTGTAGATATTCATTATTTTGCATTGAAAGTGTACTCCAATATCTCAAATAGCAGTGGAAACCTCCACATTCCTCTAGATCAACATTTAATGCATATTTAGGGCGAAAGTAAAAAAAAAACCAGATCTAAAATTCTTTAATCAATATGTAACATCAAAAGAAGTCCACCCATTCAACTTCCTTTACCAAATTTTCCAGGTAACTCACATTGTTTACAGAATGTCTGTTGTGGGCTGAATCTGTTCCAAAGACCACAAAGATCTCTCTGATCTTTTCCAGTTAATGTCCTGCCCAGTGCTTAAGGCAATTGCATCCTGCTGGAGGAGCCCCCAGCCCTGAGTAGGGCTCTGCCTCCAGTGCCTCCATCTCGTCAGCTCTCGAGTGCCATCGTGCTGCTCTTGATGCCACCAGAAGTGCTGCACAGCCTGGGTGGTGTTTCTGCTTCCAAGCATCACAAGTAGTGATAGCAGGGCTGGAGTAAGTCAGTGTCCATCCCAGAAGCAGCTTTTGCTGGCAGACACTGCTCAGGGTACACTGCTCACTCACAGGTCTGTTCAGGCTGCAGACCTTTGTCCTCTTACTTTCCCTGTGCACTGGGGGCAATGAGCTGAAGATCTCACATTTGCTGGGCACCAGGAATAACTAGTGATCACAAATCTGCAGGAGACAAAAGAATGTCTGGTCGCTGGGAGGAAAGTTTAAAGGCCAAAAGCAGAAAATGGAATTGGAGATGTTTGTGTGGCCACAACCTTTATCCATAGTTATGCTAAGGACAGGCCTGGCCTTGGTGGGGCAGGGTCACCTCAAAAAACAAGACAACACACTAGGGATCAGATGTAGCCATGCTGGGGTTGAATGAGGTTTTAGCACAAGCTCCAGTCACTTGGTAGTGTCAGCTTGGATAAGTAATGAAACCAAGGAAGGATCTGATGCTGTCAGCATAATGCTCAGCCCTGCAAGAAATGCTCTCTAGCAGAGAAAAGTGCACCTGTCTGGGTAATGCTTAAGGCTCTGCAGATTTTGGGGATAATCTGGTTTGTTCAGTAGAAGGAACATGAGTATTTAAGCTCCTGATTCAGCATAAGAAATGTGGGTCAACAAATATTTTGGATTTTTTCTTTTTCCTTGGCAGGCCAGACAGTCCATCTCCCAAGGGCTGAGGGATGTGGTGGCTTTCAGTGACAGCCGAGCATGTCCTGCAGTCTGGGCTTTGCTTCTCCTCTCCCTGGCTGCAGCATGTTGTACATTAGGCATGGTCTGTGTGTCTGTGTGTACTTATCCACTGGGTCTTATTTCTTGGAAAACCAGAATCACTTTGTTACCAGTGTACCTGGAACACATATCTTAACCAGAACATGTCCAGGTAAATATTAATGTTTCAGTTTTAAACAAAACCAAACATACCCCAACAAAACACCCATCTTTTTAAAGCTCAAGCTTGATTTTGAATATTCAAGTGATACCTAATTTATCTCCATTTTTCAGGAGCTTAAAACTTTTGTGTATTGATGCTGGAGGAGACTGTGAATCCATTTTCCTTTTGCATTAACCACATTTACCTAGTTTTGCAGATTTCACACATTTATTTTACTAACTGTAAAACAGTCTCATCCTGTTTTACAGGAGCTTTTAAAAAACATGTTAGGCTCCTGTTTGTTAAAAAAAAAAAGATGTTTCAGCCAAACCTGAGATCTCTTCCTGAGCAGGGCACATGGTTTGGTTTGGTGGCTGTCCATGTGTACCTGCTCCCTGCAGGGGCCTGGGGCTCTGCGGTGGGTGGCTGGAACACCAAGGTTTACAAGTGGTTTTAGCTCCATAGCAACAATTTTTTTTTTTTTTTTTTTTTTNTTTTTTTTTTTTTGCAACAAAGGATCAAGGTTCCTCAAGATTCAAGAGATTCAAGTAGGAAAGGTGATGTCATTTTCTTTATATGCCATTCCTATTTTTGCTTGTGGTTTGACCCTTTCAGCCCTTTCCTGGGTCTCTTCTGGGGGTTTCATGTTCCCTCATTGGGTTCCAGAACATCCTTGCTGGAAAACTGCTGTCTCAAAGCCAGGTAAAACTTCTGGGTCTTTGATAGCAAATTCCTTTGGCACTACAAAAGGTAAATTAGTTTCTTCTCCTAGAAGGACAGTAAGGGTTGGGTGTGCAATCCCTTCACACCTGAAAGGATCTTAAACCTGTTGGAACAGGGGGAAGTGGGGTATAAATGGAGGCAGTAACTGGAGGAGACAGCCACAGCAAAGGTCAGGTGTGGGAGCTCGGACAGAGCCTGTCCACTGTGATCCAGGGCTGCTCTGACAGGATGGCCTGGAGACTTTGGAAGTGAATAAAGGTCAGTTGGATCAGCCTGCGTGGGTTGGAAAGGGCTGTCAGGTCTGATGAAGGAGGCTCTATCTTGATTTTTCTGTAAATATTTCTTCTGTCTTCAATTTACTCCCATTTTCCCAGGCATTGCTCTGAAGGGTGCAGCTTAGGACATGCCCTCCTGGGTCTGACTGCCACAGTCACAGGCAGCTCTGGAGCAGAGCTGTTTCCAGGGAAATAAAGCTTGAAGGACATGCATTTCAGGCCACAGGCCTTGGGAATGCCTTTAACTCCTCATTGCAGATTTTAGATTCATACTTAGATACTGGAGCATTTTCAACATCATGTTGATACAATCAGTATTAGCAAACAATGAGTTTTCTTTTCAATTTCCTGTAGGAGAAGTTTTGATTTATGGGTCATTTTTAGCTTCCCCTTGTACATACCTGGTTGCCCTGTCCTGTCCCTGGGTGGGGGCTGCTCCTGCTTCACCAGAGCCTGGCACCAGCTCCCTGAGCAGCACTTGCAGTGCAGGGGTCAGACAGGAGCCCTCAAAGGGGGAAGGGCTGGGGAGAGGCAGTGCTGGAGATGAAGCTGAAGAAGTCTTGCCGAACTGTGAGGAGAAGCAAAATCTGATGTGAGGTTAGAGCTGGCAGTAAGGGCCAGTGTGTTTGCCTCCTATCAGTCCTGCCAGCCCTTCCTGCAATAGAAAAGCCCTAAGAATAATGGGTCACAAAATGAGAGTGTATGTAAAGGGCACTGCTAGAACCTGAGATCCCTGCTGTTAACAGAAACATGGGATAATATTCCTGGGTGGGGTGAGCATGCTCCCAGTGTGCTCTCAGAGAAGGCAAATAACAAATTCAGTGGTGCACTACAAACTTCTGACCTGTTTATTTTTCCTTTCCTGAACCCAGATCTTACTTCTAATATAACAGGAGTTCACAAGCAAGTCACACCAGTTAGGCATCCAGTGGAATTTGTTATTAGTGTTTATCTGTTCCCAAATACAGATACTGCTGAGAAACACTGAAAACCTTCAAACAGTGAGAAATGTAGAGCCTAGGCTGTCACAGCAGGGGAAGCTGAGCATGGGCTCATGTAGGTGTATTTAAAGAAAGGTGAAGTGGCATCTTCTGTACTGTCAGAGCCTCATGGTAACGCAGGATGGAGGAATCTCTGCCAGTGTTCGCTGGCACATGCTGGGATTTTTATTACAAAGCTCTGATCTCAGACACGGGGGTGGAAGTGAGGTGGGCTGTTTGCAGTTTCTCTGTTTCATCAGCACCTTGTTCTGAACAGAAGGTGAAGCCCTTTTGGCATCTCCCACTGACTCCAAACATGGACTCACGAGTAGTAGCAAATGCACAGTACTGGTCTTCCAGCATCCCCAGGCATCACTCTGGGGGAGGCCAGCTAGGAGTCTCCTGGAAATCTTCCAGAGTGCTGGGTGAGTGTTTCTGCAGGCATCAGGATGGCAGAGCTCTCTTCTCACACAGCGAGTTATTTGAAATATTTGATACCCTATCTCACTTGGGCTCCTTTTTTTCATACCACGAACTGTATTACGGTGGAGTAACCTATCAGTAAAATCTTGCCATTACGTGGTAAAATTCTTTCTTTTTAAGAAAAAAGAAAAAAAAAATCCCCAAACTCAAACTTCAAGAGCTTTAGTGAGAAGGGGGGAAAAAAACAACCAAAAAGAGATGAACTTTCTTTAGCTTAAAAACCATATCCCCGAAGTAAGTGGCAGCCAGTGGCAGCCCTGCCCTCCAGTGCTGTTGCAAGTGAGGTGTTGGTGCAGAGTTCTCAGCCCAAGCCTGGGCTCACCTGAGTATTCTTTAAGGCAGATTAGAGAGGGGATTTTTGTAGGTTTTATTTTGTACTTCTTGTGGTTGGTTGATCTTTGAGGATGGTGGTGATGGTTATAGTATTTTCATAGGATTTCACTGCGAGACAACCAAAATCAGCCTCAGGCTTTGGTGGGTGACAGGCTCTACAAAATCCCTGAAGTACTTTGAGCATCTCAGATAACAATTATGATAAAAATTTCAGTAAGCTACAGAAGAGGAGGGGTGTTTCTGTGGTTCATGACTAACTGGAGCTTCCCTTCACAGCATCGAAGGCGAGTACGTTCCCGTGGCAGGTGACGAGGTTACCTACAAGATGTGCACCATCCCTCCCAAGAACGAGAAGCTGCAGGCAGTGGAGGTAGTGATCACTCACCTGGCCCCTGGCACCAAGCACGAGACGTGGTCAGGGCACGTCATCAGCTCCTGAGGGGTCCCCTGGGCTGTGGCTGCGCCGGCGTGGGCTCTGCTCAACAACTGGCTGCAGGGACCTGCCTGAAGAATATTGTGTGTGAGGAAATACTGCATTGTCAATAAAGCAGAAGCAGGCCAAAATAACCTTTTTTTTTTTTTTTTTTTTTTTTTTTTACAGCTGGCCGGATGTAAAAAAAAAGAAAAAAAAAAAAAGGCTAACGAAAAAAAATCTAGCATAATGTGTTTACAAGAAATGCATTTAAGGAGACCTAGTTGGTGTGCTTGGTGGAGGAGGGGAGGTTTGGGTTTTCTTTTGTCTTGTGAGCTGATTCCAGGAAATGTCCAGGGGAAGGGGGGAGAGGTTTCAAGGAGAGCTCTTCTACTGCACAACTGTGAACCCTGGGTGTTGTGTGAGCCCTGTGTTCCCTTGGGCTGCTCTTCTAGGGCTGCAGTACCTTTATTGCTGATAACAGTGCCTGAATGCCTTGGCTTGACAGACAGAGGTGTTCATTGCTGATTTGTTTCCTCATGGAAGGAAGTTCAGAAGCAGAGCAGCTGCCACAGGGTGGAGAATCTCCATTAGGTGGTTACACTCCAGTGCCCGTCAGGTGCACCACTGCAAATGGTGTGGCTGCACTGGTGTGGAAAGTGTTGTGGTGGTAAAGCTGGGGTTGTTTGTGAATTTACTTAGGTGCCTTGATGGTTGATTAGCAACAGATTTTTATAGGCCAGTATTAGAAAAAAAATGGAATTCCATCCCAAATTTAAATTTGCTCTGAGGTAAGTGGTAGAAAACTGTAGAATAGTGGATACTTCATAGTCTTTGACTGTGTCTGAATTTTGACAAGGCTGAAGATTTGCCTTCTAGACTGCATACAGCTGACTGCCATGGTGTGCTACTGAGCAGGCAGGACACCTGCACTGCTGCACAGCAGGTGTGTGCTCCCCAGGTGCCTGTGTATTAAATACTGTGTGAATTACTCAACAGGCTCAGCTGTCTTGGTGGAGTTAGATTCTGCATCTGTTTCCTTGGCAAACTTGCTTGGTAGGATGTAATGGGGCCACCCTTCCCCAAACTCTTCATGCTTCATGTAGTTGTAGTGCTACTAAATTGGTTTTGTTCCTATTTGTCTTCCACATCTTTTTTTTTTTTTTTTTCCAAATGAAGCATTTTTCTCTATTACATTCCTAAGTAAGTGGATTTTTATTGACTTTGCAAAAAAAATTAAAAAAAAAAAAAAAAAAAAAAAAAAAAAAAAAAAAAAAAATGGTCCAACTCTTCTTAGTTGTATGAAACAATATAGCTTCAGTTGTGTATTTGGAGCTTCAGCAAGAGGTGCTTGCTTTCAGGACCTGTCCTGAGCCTTTCACAGCAGCTGATCTGTCCCCAGGTGTGATGTGGGGACAGCACAGGGGCATGGGGTCAGGAGCTGCTGTGCTGGCTTGTTTTCCCTTAGCTGTACCTGTGTTACACCATGGTGTAGTGGGGTTTGGGTTTGGTTTTGTTTCCTATGACCCATAAGACTTGGTAGTGGTGGGTTTATCACTGTGCAGCTTGTTGGAGTATCACCCCCTGCTTTCTCTACAATAAATGCTACCATTTCAGTGCTTTAATGTGTTTCCAGTCTGTTCCCTGGGTAGCTGGTTCTAAAGAGGATCAGCATTAAAGAAGAAGAGAATGCAGGTGCCTGAATACCCACCCCTGTGTGGTGACATTTAAGTTTTATTTAAAGAAATGTTTTCACATCCACTAACTGCAATTAACAGAACAATTAGAAAATAGTAAGGCCAGCACATGTCAGAGGAGGCTCCCAAGGCACAGCACCCAGAAATGTTGTGTTTGGGGCTGAAAATAAACCTGGATTTGGTCCTGAACAAGATACTTTGCACAGGTAACTTTCTGCCACCACAGCAACCAGCCCTGCAGTAAAATAACCAAGTCATCATCTGATGACAGGACATGGGGTACACAGCAGCTGTCCTTAAAAAACATTGCTAAACTATGGATGGTTCTGGTCCTAAGTCAGCTTAAGACTTAAAAACAGGAATTAAAACAGGAATTTCCCTAGGGAAGAAGTGTGCTAAAAGACAAAATGGTTTCGGTGCATGAGGTGCATTGCAGCTCCCCCTCCTTTTTTTTGTTAAGCTCTTTTGGGGATTTCTGTGGCACACAAAGATTCTACTCTCTGCTTTTTTACTGTCTGAGCACCACATGAACCTGGAACTGGAAAGATTCAAGTCAGTCATTTCTTCGTACAGACAGGCAGCAAGCAACAGGTCTGCTTTAAGTATTTTATTTGCCAAGATGACAAAACAGTATTTTTTCATGATAAAACGAGATTTTATTCTCCTTTACTAAATCCAACTGTTCATACAGTTTACTTTCCTAATGCCAGATGAGAAAAGTAATATTAACAGTTACACATTGTCAGGAATTGACCTGAATTTTAATAGAAACATAATTTACGTCATTTTTGAATCTCACTTATCCTTAATGCCTGAACCAGGGATCTCAGAAAATGATCAGAAAGTGACAGAAATATATATTGCTAATGTGCTGAAGTTATTTTAATTAATTTTTACAAATGATTTTTTAGATTTGGTCTGCAAGGAGTGTAGGTACTGTGACCTGATTGTATCTTGGCACCACATCCATCCTGAAGAGGGAACTTTGGCACCAGCTGGTCCAGTGTTCCCAGGGGTGGTAGTCAGGGACTTCTGGCTCAGTTCCATTTTCCCATCCCCAGGAATAAACAAAACCTTTCCCTTCTACTCACCTTCCAGTTTTAGACAAGAAAATCCCAACTGTCTTGTGCTATATGAATTCACAAGAATTATAAGGTAAGTATTTTTAAAAAACTAACTGCATCTTTTAAAAAGCAGCCTCAACATAAAAAATTAGGGGTTAAGCCTTGCACGCCAATTTTGAGACCATGAATCAACTAGAGGCAGATTATGCCTCCCCCTCCCCCCCAAATTGTAATTAATAAGTTAAGCAAGTTTACAGGTATTTTAAAAACCAACCCAAAATGTAACCCAACCCAAACCCCAAAACCAAGCAAAAAAACAACTGATGTGACTGGGAACTGAAAGGATGGTGCTAAATGGGCACCAGCACTGTGTTCCCCCAGTCAGCAAGGGGTATCCAATTAAAACATTTCCCTTCAGTAATGACTGTCCTGCAAAGCACCTGCTATTCATGACCAGTTACAAAAACCAATACAGAATGAAGGTGATGTTTCAAGTTGTTTTGCTGTTTTAACCGTCTTGGAAGTGTGAAGTCTTATTTAAAAAATAGCTCTTCACAGATTCTTCTTGTATCCTGTGGGGATGTGACACTGTGGCCTTCTGTTCTGGAGTCTGTGAAAATTTCATAGTCATTCCCTCCCTGGAAGCAGAAGAGGATTTAATTTTGTTTAACATGTTTGTTTAACATAAAGCATAGTCACAAGAAGGGACACATGAAGGGCAGCAGGGAAAGAATGCAGGTTTTCCAAGGGCCTGCAGTGATGAGGCTCAGGGTACAGCAGCACTGCCACTGTATGAGCACAGATCCCCACAATCCACAGCTTCATTCCCAAATTTCTGTTTGCCACACTGCTTTCACATGGTTCAGCATCAGCTCTTAGTACTTCAACACTCTGGAAATGCTGCACTGCCACTTAGAGGGTTTAAAATGAACTGTCTGTAAGCTCTGTGCCAGAGGGACAGGTCGATTACTTTTGCAGCTGATGTTGGGGGAAAAAAACTTTAATTTCAAGCTTGTCTTTTTCTTATAAAACTTCACCTTTTAAAATTTATAAATTTCTTTGTAACTTAAGAGTTTTGTAACTGTGAGCTCTTATAAAATTAAGCCTTTTCTTATATAACTTAGCCTGACACTGTCCCTTGGCCATATTCAGACAGCTTCAATTTCATGCACGTCCTTGTGCTTGCCAGTGCCCTCACAAGCTCTTGTCAGAATTTTTAAGAGCTTCTGAATTGCCCTGCAGAGCTCTGCCCCATGATGAGGGCCAGGGACTTTGTTCAGCTCCCCAGGGTGGAGACAGAGCAGTGAGCAAAGACACAGTGTTAAATAAGATGGGAAATAAATATGTTTAATAAACACCAGTGTTAAATAAGGTGGGAAATAAATATGTTTAATAAACACCAGCCAACAAGAAGTATCAATCTATACTGACCAAGCAAGATAATCAGTGTCACACACTCATGTCACCTAGGTGTTTAACAGAGTTACAGAAGTTCAATTTTAAAACAACCTCTACTAAAAAGTCAAGAACCCTGTGTTGACTTCAGGAAACAGAAAGAAAATTTCCCAGCTGCAGTTAGGTAAACACGGACACATGTTTATATCCTGACTTCAGCTCTTGTCAGGATTAAAGTTATAAGGTTAGAACCTACAATCCTTGTGGTTTAAAGCACAGCAGCTCTCAAATTAAAATAACAAACTAATATACTCACTGGCATGGTCTTGTCTCCAAAGAAATAAATAGTCTTGTATCCATCCTTGGCAACAATTCCCAAGCAGTATCTTTTATCCCAGCCATCTGGGAACACATCGATGCTTATCTGCCCTCCTAGGAGAGAGAGGAACCAAGATTTGTTTTGTTTTAAGAACATGTTTCTGAAGGGAGAGAAAGTGAAAAAAACACCCAAAACTGGGTGAGATTTTAGGCAGAGGGAGCTTTGCAGAACATAGAAATGTTATGAGACTCTGTCCTGCAAGTACAGAAAGTGTGTTATAGGGTATGAGTTATTACAGCTGTGATTCAGAGATTATTTATCCATTCAACAAAGTCTGAGCATGTTCCCAAATACTTTCAAAATAAATCACATTTTATGCTTTTAGAAAGAAAGGACACAAGTGAAAACAGCCTGGTGTACCTACAGCCATAAAATCATAGGCAAAAGACTTTCTAAGGCTTTCAGAGCAGGAAAGCAAAGAAATCAGCCCTTGTAGCACAACCTGACAGGGCAAGAACTGTTCCAGTTCTGAGCCCTTGGCCTTCACCAATACCAAAGAGCATGATGTTGCAGTTGAAGCAGGTGTCCAAAAGGTATTTACAACATATAGGGGAGAGGAGAGCTACACTGCAGTTCACTTTTATTTTAGTGCTTCAGCACTAATGGCAACCATACTTTGCAATTCTGAAAAATAATAAAAGGCAAAAACATGGTGATATATTAAGGGAGAGGATAGAAAAGAAAAAAATGCATGAAAAACTAGTTCCCCTTCATTATAGTTTCTTTTCCTTAAGCTTGCACTTGGTTTTGGATTCTTTCCTTCCTCCCACACACTGCAGGTATAGCTTAAGAACCCAGGGCAACTGGAACAGCACTGAGGGAGTAGTTCTGATCAAAACTGATTCACAGAAACAGCTCTGACTAATCAGAAGCATGTAATATGCTCCAAAATGAGCAGAATCAGTCACACAACTGACAGTAAAGGACAATGAACAAGATGACAAGAAATTAAGTTCTCTTTGTTGATGAATTTCAATTAAAATGTCCCAATAAAAGCCTGAGAGGAAAGAGGCTCAGTCTTGCCTGCAACCACCTCCAGAGAGACCTGTCACACAAATGAGATGGTTGTCACAGCCATAAGAGAGTATGACTTAAATGAAATTTAAAGCAACTGATGTTTTAAATGACATTCTTTTGAAGTATTACCTATAGAAAATGTGAGGCCTTTGCCTGCAAATTCTCTTCGTAGATCAGCTACAAATTTCTCTCTTATATGCTCCTTCTGTTAAGAAAAAAAGAAAACAAAATAAACATCAGTTACATACTGTGAATGAAAAAAATGCCCCCAAAAAAGAATGGTTTCATTGACTTGAGTGGGCCCAGGCTGGTTACACAAAAAAGGACACCAAGAAAGTATGGTTTTACCTAGGACAGGGTTTTTCAGGAACCCCATGTATAGAAACAGGATGTTCAGTACTCTGGATATTGGATTAAAAACAAACACCAAACCCACCCTTCTGCAAGTAAACACTGCTACTGCAACAAAAAACCCCCTTGCCTATTGCCTGAGGTCTGAACAAGGAAGTTAATTAACATGGAAAAGATTGAAATGAAAAAAAACTGCACAAATTATGAAAGTTTTTAAAAAATCATAACCTGGCCATAACTGCCTCTTCCAGGAGAGCTGGGTATTTTTCAAGAGTTGTAACTCACTTTATCAAGTTCATAGAACTCAAGTCGTTCTTCTTGGCTGCAGCTTCTCCCAATGGGGGACACATTCAGCATCCCATTTCGAAACTCAATGAAAGTGCCTCTGCAAGGGAATTGATTAACAAAAAGGAAAATAGATGAGAAAATTGCTCAAAACACTGAATATCATAATAGATTTCCATTTAACTCTAAAGGCAGTGGGAATCAGCTGTCTTGTGTGCATAAACCCCAGATGTGCAGATACCTCTGGTACCAAGGAGTCTTTTGGACTTTGAATCTGGCAACCTCAACATCATCCTTACTGACCTTTAAAAGTACAATTTGGTTTTACAAGTGTGACTGGAGCATCCCATCAGCCTCAGCCTGGCTGGCCAGACTGTCAGTTTTAGGGTGAAGCAGCAAAATTCACAGCAATGTGGGCAGTGTCCTGCCCTGCCCCACACAGTGCAATTCAGTGTATGGAGCAGCTGCACTCTCACACATCACACAGAACTGGTCCAGCTGCACTTCTCATCTCTGGAAAACACTATGTTGCTGAATTCCAAACATGGCAAGGGAGCACTCCTGCTTCAAAACTGAATCCCCTTTCCTCTGACATAAAAATGCTGAATCACAATTTCAAACCCTGTGCTCCAGCTGGGAGCCTGTCTTTGTATGCATGGATGGAAGGAGCTCTGTTTCACATACACAGTGTTGCTCCTTAAGCAGAAATCACTCATTTTTTTGCTAAGCACCCTGAGCTGAGCTTTACATCCCCCATGGAGAACATGACCACACTGAGATGTCTGTGTGCACATACCTCTTCTTTGGCAGTTTAATCTTTGCAATGTAACTCAGGCAGTAGTTGATGACATCTTGAAGGATGTCCTCACCCAGGTGGCCCTGAATGCTCTAATAAAACAAACACCATTCAACCAAGGGTCCAGAATTTGAGATTCTAAAAGCAAGTCACATGGAAAACACAGACATTGGGTAATCAGGCATGGGTAATACCAGAGAGAAACAAACACGCCTTCAATCAGTAACATTAGCTGATGCTCACATGCCTCTCATTTTTCTTTTTGTTCACTTTATTACACCAAACTGTCCTTTAATATGAATCCTACTTGCACCTGCTTCAGAAGGAAACTGCAGGCAGCAGCCCTTAACAAAAAGCTGCATTTAATGTCTGCTATAGCCAAGCAAGAGGAAATGGAGCTTGTTCCTGCAGTAAACGAACCACTGATGAAGGCAGCAAATTCAGCCAGGATCTCTTTTAAATGTTTACTCTCCATTACTTACATCAAACATTACATGCCAAATGAACGATCCATTAACAGCATTAACACATGAAACCAGAAGTAATTTTGGTCTTTGGAAGGATGATTACAGAGGACTACACTGTAGCAACAAATCAAAATCTTGCTTAGAAAATTTCTTTTTCCCACTATTGGAAATTTCACACTTACCTGCTTGCTCAAGAATTTCCCATCTTTGTATGCTACCAGGCCGTTTTCTGCAAACACATAGTCGTATTTTTCAATCACTGCAAACAAGCAAAAAGACAGTAACTCATCATTTCTCCTGTATGCTTAATGCAGAATTGTCTTATATGTTAAATAGGTTAAAATACAGCAAACATGAGCTCCTAATGCATGAAAGTTTCAGCAGCACAGCATCAAGCACAAGATTAATGCTAGTCCCATTTCTCACTAAGATTAATGCACATCTCACATCACAGGAAGTCGTTTGTTTGACTTACCTGTGGTTTTACTTAGAGGCATGTGACTCTTTGCATTAAATGTAAAGAAATGACCAAACACCTCAAATACTGCAAACACCTGGCACACAGCCTGGCTAGAGAGCAAGTCAAAACCTTTTAGGTTTGTTTCCTCAATGTCACTAATCTTTAGCAGATGTCTGGGAGTTGTGAGTCTTAGCACAACACAAGATGATATGGTTTACTGGAGACCACCTGGAAAACAAACAAACTCTCAGTTGTCTGGGCACTACAGGAGGCTACCAGTGGCATCAAGTAAAGGCCATTACGAATAAAAGACAAAGACAAGAATCCATAGCTGCATCATAACCCAACCGTGAACAAAATCAGGTCCTGGAGGGAAGGACAGCTGAGCAGCCCACACGTGTATGTCACACACACGACTCCACCGCACACAGCAGTGCGGAACAGCCCTCCCCAGGTTCTGTCACCAAGGCGGGATCCCACCATCAGTAACAATCTCTTTAATTTCACATCCAGATACCTGTACAGTGCAAAGAGGCTGCGACCTCCAAATGCCGGTAAGTAGCTCCTCATACTGAGTGCACCACACCACCACCAGGAGGGCAGTTAAAAGCAAGGCAAGAGGAGGGCGAAACGGGGTTTAACCTCCACTTAACCTTCACGCCGTCCCGGCGGGGCCCCGGGCGCGGATTGCATCAGCCCGGCCCTTACCGTCCTCGCCCAGCTGCTCGCGGATCTTGGCGAAGTCCGAGCCGCCCACCACTCCCACCTTCACCTTCTGCCGCAGCCGCTGCAGGAACGCCGCCATCTCCGCCGAGATTTTCTGGGGTCCAAAACAGAGCCGTCAGATT
>VZTR01031138.1:2124025-2140276 GCA_013400775.1 Chaetops frenatus
CCCACCCAGCGCACCAGCCAGCGCCAGCCCGCAGCACCGTGCGGGTCCGTACAGCAGCGCAGGAGCCGCGGGATGGGGAGCGCGGCACACGCCGCTCCCCGCGGGCTCGCAGCCCGCTCCGGCACTCGCCTGGCGCGGGGCCGTGAGGGTGCCGTCCACGTCGAAGAGGCAGAGCGCTGAGGGCGGCGGCGCCATGGCTGGCGCGGGCTGCCGGGGCTGCCGGGGCCGCCCCTTCCGGCGGGGCTGGGCGGGGCCGNTCCCCTTTCTCCCCTTTCTCCGTCCCGTCGCGGGCCGCTCAGTGCCGGGTGCTTGCACAGACACGAGCCCGCGTGTGTTGCAGCGGGGGCAGCGCGGAACTTCCCCTCCTGCCTTTTCTCTGCAGTTCTGCTCGTTCCCGGCGTCTGCTCCCTCCCTCGGCCTGGCGTGCGCTCTCCCCCCCTGTACCGCGTCCTTAGTCCGCTTTTCTGCTTCCCTAAAATTGCTGTTTAAGTGGCTCTTTAAGGGGTCTTTCCATGTTTCACCAGGCAGAAGCAGCTTTCACTGTGGTACTGCTCAGACAGCGAGAGGCCGCGGGTGTTGAAGGGTCGGTCACTGAGCTCACTGATAGCAGCTGTGTTAGCAAAGTGTTCCCTTTGGGTCTGCTCGGAGGGATGCGACCACAAACACCAGTTTCCTGTGAGAACACTGGCTTAAGGTTACAGTGAGCCGGGGCTTGGGCTCTAATGTCTGTAGATGCCCGAGGGACCAACTCTGAGCTCACTGATTGAGTTTCAAAGAGGACTTAAAGGATGATCTGTGGGAATCTTTCCTTACAGGCTTGGCTCTGCACGGTTAGGACTAAAGTCTGCACGGCACCAGCTTTTGGGAGATGTCTACAGAAGGAGCTCTGGACACGGTCATGGAGAAGGGAAGATGCTTGCCCGCCCTGGATTTTTGGTTCGTGGGAGTGTTTGCAGTCACAAACCCAGCAAGTTCATGGTGTCAGTAATTATCTCAGGAGACCGCAAGAACCATCTGTGTGTCTGTCCCACTTGGCCCCTGCTGCTGTGGTCCAGCAGAAAGCTGTGGATGGCAGGACAGAAGAGTTCAGCTTGGTCTACAGGTTCCCAGGGATAAAGTACTGCAGGGTCCTGTCCAGGCTGAAGCTGTTGCAGACTGCCACATCCATGGTCATGCTGCCTCCCATCTGCTACCTCTACCTGCAGGACCAGGTGTCTCAGAATATCCTCTTCTATACAACTGGCATTGCTGTCTTTGCTGGGGCAATGTTGTATGGTATGAGCTACTTTTTCAGAAGAATTATTGGATTAATCTACTTAAGTGAAACTGGAAAAACTGTCAGAGTGGCCCACTTGACATTTTGGGGAAGACGTAATGACATTTACTGTCCCATAGAGACAGTGATGACTTTGGATGAAGTTGGAGATAGCAAGGACGAGTTACTTCACCAGTTCAAACTGTGTAACAGTACAGATACTTTGTATTTTACAATTAAGTATGGCCAGATTGTAGACAGACAGAAGTTTACTCAAATATTTGGAGAATTTATGTGACAGAGCAGTTCATTTCCAGTGATTTTCCATGCTGCATGTTTATTGTGCTTATTGTTCCATGAGGTTTAAACAGCTTACCAAACTACACATCTCTGTCCTTTTCCTGTGCAAAGCCTGCTGTAAGTGCACCCAGTGTAGGAAGTCACAGTGGGAAAGCACAGCTCACTGGATTAAAGGTCTTGCAGCTTGTGTATGGTGTGAGAAGTGTCTGTTCCAAGTTGGATTCAGTGATGTCACAGCATTCCAAGCCTGAACTGTCCTCCTTGGAATGTGCCATAGGAGGCCAAATTACTGGGGCCGACCCTGGCTGTTTGCTTCAGTTGGCCTCTTTGGTTGTTGTGAAACATGAAAAAGCTCTTGAAATGAAATGCAGGAGCTGCCAGAGCATCCTCACTTCAAACTCAGTGTTTCTTTCAGCCAATTTCAGGGTGGCTTTGGAAGCCTCTGGAAAGTAAAGCTGGTCTGGTACATCCATATGATGGGTACTGCTGAATGTCAGAGAGAGACGTGCTTGTGTGTTAATGCAATTGGGGGAGCTGGGAAGGTGTGTGGGGTGTCCTGGCCTCAGGAGGGTCCTCCAGGATGGGAGTGGAACTGGGCAAAACAAGGGTGTCTCCTGCAGGAGAGACTGGCAGCTCAGCTGTTAAGTTAAAAGGCTGGGACAGTATTTCAGGAGCCTCTTACAGAAATTGCCATTCTCCATTGGAATGGGAAAAGCAGTACCTGTGTCCATGAAGGATTGTGGTCTTACTCCATGGTACTGTTATGATTCCTCCTTTTCCAAAACCACAGTAGAAATGAGGAATTTAAACCCAAGAAAAAACCAAACCTATCACCTATAACGTGACATTTTTTGAATTGTCAGAAGGTAACTCCTTACGCTACTTTTCTAGCTCTTGCTTCATTTGAAACTGGCAAATAAACTGACCCTCACCAGTAATCTGGAGCGTTCTTTTCCTTATTTCTTCCTCATGTGAAGTGAAACCTCTGTTCCTTGGTGGATCAGCAGAGGCAGGTAATTAAAATTGCCATCTAATTGCAAGTAACCCCGAATTACTATTTCTCATGTTGGATTTTTCGGAATGGGGTTCTGTGAGTTTAAATTTTTGTTGATACTGTGTGGCACAGCAATACCAAAAGAAATCCAAATGTTCCTTGGTGTAAACACCATGGCAGCAAAATACAGTGGCCTGTACAGGTACACTGTGTTTTCTGGAGGTTTATCTTCATCAGAATGTATTTAATATGCACTCATGGTTCAGTTTAGGCATGGGTGTAAAATGAAGAGCCCTGGAGAAGTTCAATTATAAATATTTTATTTAAGAATATTGATTACACATGATTGATGTCATTTGTTATGAATCTGTGTACAGTTACTAGTTACACCATGAAGTGTACTTAAGTATTTGTTTAAACATTTATTTGGCACTGTCCACAGTATGCTGTAAACAATATTAACTTCATATGCTTCAGCTGCAGTGCTTTCTATATATTCTCTAACGAGTTCATCAACATGTTGTACACAATTATACAGTTACAGAGTGTCAGTAAAAATTATAAAAACACCTAGAGTAGTCATAATAAAAGTGAAGATGTGGTAAGACTTCAAATTACTGGACCTTTGCTTCTGTAAAAGTACAAGACTTGCTAGAGACATTCACTAAAACTACTGCACTGATATGTTGGACAAACTAATTCCCAAAATGCTGTCAAATCCAGTCCTTGGTTTGACTTTCCTTTTGCTGATAATATGCTTACAAGGACAGCGATGACAATGAAGTTTTGTTGAACACCAATTTTTACCAGTCCTTCCCCTAGATTTCTACAACCTCTGTTCAAAAACCTGCTCAGGTTCTGCCCAGTTGGTACCAGAATTCTGCTTTCTGCAGAGGTTTACAGAAATCCCACTGGGTTGAAGCTGGCAGAAGTGACTGTGCTTGAGTTTCCCAATACCAGTACTTTAAAATGGGAAAACCATGATTAACACTTCTCAAAGCAGGTAAGGAACCTTTTCACATTTTGGTAGCCGTATTAAACATCTAAATCTTTTAACTTCTCTGTCTCTTACTATGTACTTAAAAATTGTGGTCAGGTCCTGATAGGGCAACTGTAAAGTCCATTGTGGTCCCTGTGTTTTGGTGCACAACAAAAAGTTAAACTTAGTAAATAAAATCCAGATGCTCACCAAGAAAAAGAAAGGCACCAGATCTAGTTCAAGTTAGCCTTCAGCAAAGAGACATCCAAAACAATTTTCTGAAAAGAAACAAATTAATGAACTGTTGACACATTTTTTTGATCCTGTGGCTTTCTAGAAGATCTCTGAAGTATCAATGACTTAGAATATACTATTAGAACAAAAATAGAATTACTTTGCATTACAAATGTGCAGTGAGGACTAGGCCTTCACTGTAGTGGCTCTGATACCAGATAATGGCTAAGATTAAGCATTTCTGCTTTAGTTTTACAAAATACCTCAAGTATTCATGTAGAAGTTGTAATAGATAAATTAATGGCTATTGTGTGTTCTGGGCAAATGGTAAAATAATCTGGATTCATTCTAGACTGCTGGCAGAAGTGGAAGAATGTGCTTTGCATGGTTTTCTAAGTGTTGTCAAATCACATACTCCAGGGTAGAGTTTTCTCTGTACAAGTCTGCTTGTAAGAGAAGTCAAAAGTTTTAAAACCCATCCATGATGAGGACAAAAGGACAAGGGCTTCAGTGCCACTTGCAGTGCTGTAGGTATGGCTGAGGGCACCAGTGCCCTGTGAAGCAGTGAGTGCAGGCTGGGCAGAGCTGACAGTGCCCTGGTGCAGTTGGTGTGGCAGATGCCTGTACTCGAGGGAATGAATAAAGCTGGAAATTATCCTGTAAAACACTGTGCTTGGCAGTGGTGGAAAGCAGAGCTTTCCTCGAAACACTGATTTTATTCCAGCTGCCATTAGAGAATGGCACTCTCTGTGTGTGGCAGGCGTGTGGCTCTGAGTGTTTGGCCACAATTGTTGCTGCTTCTGGACGCAAATCTACCAAGGTCACCTGGGGAAACAGACTGTACCAGGTCCTGCTCAGGCAGTGGAGAGTCAGGGACGTGGCTGTAGGGAGGACTCTGCAGTTAACATGGCCCAGGCCAGAAGAGGGAGGTTCTAGGGAATGCACAGTGAGGGACAGCTGCACGTACCTGCTGGTGACCAGTGCCAATGCTCTGCCTGGGGTGTGTGTGCATGGAGCAGCTTGCCTTGGGCAGGACTACAGACAGAACACAAACCTCAGTTTATGACTTTACACTTATCTTGTAAGTAGAGAGGACATGAATTAATGCAAACTAATTTCATAATCAGCTGTTCAGTGCGAGGGAACTGCTTTTTACTTGAAGTTTGCTAAGATGTCACTGAAAATGTTCAGAAAGAGGTGAGCGTGGTGATCCTTGAAGATCAGTGTTGGACGAAAACGAATGGATCTGTCTCCACAGCCTCCCAGAACAACACCTGAAACAAGACAGAATAGGTCCTTTAGTCATTTCCATCTTTGCCAAATACCCAGAAAAATTCAGGTCTCTGAGAATACCCTCACTGTGGATGGCCAACAGAAGCTCCCCAAATCCTGCTTGCTGCACCATGATACAGCACATTGTGGTGTGAATGGCCTCAAGCTTCACAGCACCTTGGAAGAACACTGGGTGCCTGGAGCTGTTCTATACAACACTTGGAGTATTGGAACTAATCCTGACAGCAGTGGAAAGAATCCATCCAGGACAGAGCTCAGACAGCATCTGAGATTTCAGAGGTACAGTACTCTACTGGTCAAGTATCTCGGTGCCACGACAAGACACAGGAGGTTTCTTTGCAATTTGGTTTTTAAACTAATTCCTTTTTAATGACAAAAAGTTAAAATGTCTCAGTGCCAGCAAACCTGTCTCTGCAATGCTTTAAATGCATTTTTTACCCCAAAATCAATTATTGGAAATGTTTGAGCAACAAGAACCCATATTACTAAGCTGAGCTTACCGTGCCTCCAAGTGGAGCCTTGGTTTACCATGAAACAAACCACTTGCCTTCTTTCACTGCTTGCTTAGTTTCCAATAGCAAAAAATAGTGTCTCTTACACTCTACAATTTTTGGTTTCACCACAGTTTAGCTGCACCCTGCCTGCTTCTTTCAAGAGACAGGAGTAACAGCAAAAACAGACAGCAGCAAACACAGGGCCCATACAGGTAAATTCAAAGAGAGTGTTACAGGTGTGGAAGGTTCCCCTCTTGATACCTGGGTCTGTGTGCAGCTGGTAACAGTACTGTGGGAAAAGAGGGATGTCACTGTAGATCTGTGCCCATTTCAGGCACTTGTATTTCATCCTTAGGTATTCCTAGGTATAGGAATTACATATTTATAAAACTCATAATTCTTCTCCCTGTGTTTTCCTGAGTGATGTTAACTTCTAATGTTCCTGTTTCTAAAAGTAAGCCCTGTCCACGGGCACTCCACCACACTGCAGAGGACTATGAAACCACTGTCACAAAAACTCATGCCCTACACAGATCTCTTCCAGTAACCTCAGATCTACAGAGACTGGTAAATGTACACACCATGCAACAGACTGCTCTGAGGTCTCTGACAAGTATTTCCAGAAATGTCTAAATACAACTCTGTCACTTCACTACTGTCCTCTGATACTGAAATACACATACACCATATGAAAAGGAAAATGTGAAGCATTACCTATGCCACTGTTTGTCACATGAAGCTCATCCACACACACAAAGTGTCTTACCTTTGTTTCTGACTATTGTAATTAACTTGTTTCTAGTTGCATCATTTGGAGCGTCAAACGAACAGAATGTTCCTCTTCCTCTCACTCTGCTGATGAGATGGGGGTAACGAGCCTGCAGAGAGAGGAGAGACAAGCACATGGCAGGTGCTGCAACAGAGGGCACCTGGTGGCAAGCTTGGCTCTGCCAGGTGGAAACCCTGCTGCCTCCTGGCTCTGATGGAGTGGAGCATGGCTCACACAGCCCTGTGTCCTCCTCAGCCTGCAGAGCCCAACACAAAGCAGGGAAGGAGAGTGAATCTGACCCATTGCTGGGTCAAGTAAAATCTTCTTTGGAATGAGCATAACACACCTTACTTACATCTACAGTGGACTCCGGGAAAACCTGAGCATAAACCATCTGCACTGGGCTAGAAACCAGCTCATTCTTACCCTGCACTAAGACACCTGCCAGTAGCATCTGCATTACTTACTCTCAATTACAATCCTCATCTTTTGGAAGAGCAATCTTTTGGATAGGACTACTTGTGTTCTGGGCCTCCAATGTATGAGATTATAGTATTTTCTGTTCTCCTGCCTGCTGTGTCTTAAAGCTGTGGAGAGAGCAGAGACTGTGTTTGGGACTGTTCTGTGCAAAATGCCTTTGGGAGGTGAGCACCAACAAGCCTATCCTTAAAGGCCTGTTTGTAGAGCTCCACAGTAGAAGCTGTAAGGAATTTCCCTTAATCAGGGGAGGGAAACATACAATTTTCTTATTTCAACACCCCAGTAGAATTGGAACAAAATATGAAAGCACCTTCCTTAAGAAGAACTTTAGGACAATGAAATACCAGCTGCTTAAGGTAACAAAACCTTCTAGCAAAGTAATTTAACTAGCTGCAGTACATACCTTCAGATATTTTGGGGATCACCCTTCATACTGGATTAAGCTATAGAAACTTAGCATTTTTTTTAGTAACAGAAAGTTTACTTCAATTTCAAATGGGACACAGTTATTCAGGCCTGTGTTGAAGTTATTATAATGGCCTAGACCCCAGTTGGAGTTCCTCAGTCCAAGTGTTTAAACTGGATGAGGTCAGATCCTACCTCATCAGCAAATTTCTCCTTCTTATCTACACTCTGTCTAGATGTTTACCTGCAAATCCAGCAGCCCAGTCAGTAGTGCTTTCCCAGCATGGGTTGCATTGTTTAGAAGGTCTTCTGTTTTAATAACCTTAATGACTTCAGCAAGCATAAGGTTCTTGGCTGGATCTCCAAGCCAGGTGTTAAAGATCCGGTAGGGCTTGGGAAAGGGTGGAAAAAGAGTTGTGGAACATGTTAACAAGCAAATCACTATAGATTTTTTTTTTTTTAAGAAAAGCAAGGCATCGCACTGGCAATGCAAATGTGGTGTATGAAAAGGCATGCACAAATCTCACCAACCCCCTTTTTTATGTTGTAAAGAAAAATCCCACTGCTGAGCTGAAATACAGGGTGATTACTTCATGCTTCTCATTTAGTGCACTCTGCCTTGCTCTGATATCTCATTGAAACACAGCTACAGATGACAGGAAATCAGCATCATCTATACAGGCTTTTACATCTAGTTTTATGTTCTTACCCTTAATTTTACTTTTTTATCATTTATTACATCTAAAATGTCATTATTGCAAATAAATCTTGCTGACAGTATCTGTAATGCTGACAATATAAGCAATGAAATTCCCAAGTTGCCATACAAGAGAAGGTGTCAGTTTGTGGTTGGATTTTGTACTGAAGGTTTATTCCATTAGGCTTAACCCAGTTCTCCTCTCGCCCCCACCAGCTTTATGACCTTGGTGACTGACAACAACTGGAATAAAAGTGAGGAAGTGATGACAACTTGTGTGAGCACACAGCAAGTTTCTGTAAAACAGGAGCCCCATCCAGCTGAACCTGCACAGCTGAAGGAAACCTTGTCTTTTCCATGGATGTTACAGTCACTCCTCAGGGGGCCACCAACTAGCACAAAGTTCAAGTTTCATCAGAAATCTTACAGCATTTGGCCTGAACTCCTCTTTGTGGAAAAATCCTCCCGTCATCATCTTCTTACTGAATGTTACCACATCAGCTGGGTCATCCAGGCCCCAGTGCTCGTGTGCCCAGAATTTTCCTGTGCAGCCACCTCCTGTCTGCACCTCGTCCACCAGGAAAGCACAGCCATGCTGTGGAGACAGACGTGAGGGGCAGGGAATGTGAGCCCTCCTTCCCAAAACAGAAACACCTCCCTCAGTGAACACATCAGCACAAGCCAATCACAGGCAACACCCTTCCTTCCTCTCCCTCCACTGCCCCAACCTCCCCTCCTTGATCCCTCCACAGTTCCACTCACGGTGTTAGATTTCACAGTTAAAAATTCAGCTGTTTTTCAGGAAGGCACTAGAAACTTGATTCCCACCTATACTCACAAAGTACATGGTTTTTATAGTCCTGAGCATTTCTAGAGGATACCTGAAAACATCTGGGAGGAGCAGAGGTGGCATTTCCAAAGGCCCTGAGGGAAGCACAGTATCATTTCTAGGGGCTTTGTTTGTTTGAAATACAAAGTCTCTGCCCCCAGTCTGAGTTGGGCATTACATGGCACAGAGGCAGTACCAGCAGCATGGCCTGTTCAATTCAGGGGGCATGAAAAGTTGCCTTTTCAGACAAGTCTGCTGAAAGAGCTATTCATGTGAGCTGGCAATGTGGGGTTTTTATGTGAAGGACTATTTTCTCCAAACTTTGTGATGGGGAGAGCAAGCTATATAATAGTACAGTTTTAAAAAACAATGGGTAAGTACTTTTGGCAGCATCTCTTCAGCACACAGATGTTTGGAGGGTGAAAAAAAGCATGGAGTAAGTATTACTGAGGGTCATAGCTTCTAAATAGGTGACTTTACATTCCAAGTACCAATGCATCTGCACTTTTCATTGTTTTATTGGAACATCATCAGCTAGATTCAAGTTGTTTCAGTTTTTTTTGCAATTAAAAACACATCATTAAAAATTTATACTTTTCACAACCCGCTTCTTCAGAAGTTGAACCTCCTCAAACAACTAGCATTACCATTTAAAGAACACACCTGCAAAATTCACAGCTAATGAATCAGAGTAATTTTTCTCTTGCTCTGAAATCAGAAGAATTTATTGGACTGAGGAAACCACTAGGTGTGAGTCAAATAGAAGTGAGCAGGGATTGCTTGTCTGTGGTACATAACTACCCCGATTGCTGCTAAGGAGGCCTGTGAAGCCCCCCAAGAACCTAAGGCAAGGCAAAGCCTCTGGAGACACCCACAATGTGTGGGTGCATGTTTAGCTAGCCCTGAGTGCCCAGAGGAATTTTATTACCTTTCTGGCAATATCTCGTAGCTTTCTGAAGAAGTCATCTGAAGCATGATTGTCCCCACCCTCCGACTGTATCGGTTCCACAATGATTCCAGCCACAATCTTCTTCTTTTTCCTGTACTTTACAATCAGGTCTTCCACCTGTGAATCAAACATTTATGGTACATCCTCCTACCAGAGCATTTGCACATTTTCTCCCAGCAAGATTAAATCTCAGCAGAACTTCAACTTTTCATAGACATTCCTGGCTATAAAGGTGCCAGGAGGCACAAAGGATTATCAAGTACTTCCTCCAGCATTTAACACTGCCTTCTTGTTCCTGAATGGGTTTAAATCATATCCTACCCACACTGTAACTAGTTGCACATTTATCTACAGTGTTGTGAAAACTCCAGCCAGGTTCAGCTGGCAGGGTGGTGAGCACCACTGCTCACTGTGCCACTGCTGTCATTCCAGCTCAGTGATATGGAAGAGGATAGATTTTGTGTCAGGAACCCAAACTCTGCTAATGTATTAGAAAAGGTAATCTGGAAAATTCACTTTTTCCAGTCATCCACTTCGTACACATTAAAATTAATCAGATTAAATAGTGCAGGAATCCTGTTGTAAGAGGTTGATAGATAATTCTCATTAACCTCATGGTGCCAGTTGCTGCAGTTAGTGGTGTGTTTGTGGTTGAAATCTCCCTCACAGTTCCTGCAGGCTGTGCAAAGCAATGGTTTCCAAAGGGGGCCAGTAAGCCAAGCCCAGACTTGCTAAGAAAATGTTTAGCTTTTTGGTTTGTTTGTTTGTTTTTAAAATAATGGCTTCCAGCCTTGCATTTCTCCCACCAAAGCTACCCTGGAGCAGCCCCAGGGAAACCATTTGCTTTGTTTCTGTATTCTCGAAGTGAGGCAGGTTTGGCTAAGTGGACTCTCTGGTCCATCCCTGCACAATCAGAGACTTATGCCAGAAGCTGCCATGGAAAAGCTGAAAAGGCTGAAATACTGTTAAATGTTCTCTCTGCAGAAAGAGTTACCCACACTGTGCTCTCTCTCAGTCCATGGCCCTTTGGCAATAGCTGACAGATGAGTTCACTGTAGTACAATGAAGTTCTGAAGGTGAAATTTCACTTTGGTATCACTCATGCAGCCCTGTATTCCCAGTAAGCTGGCAGGGAGAAAGGCCTGACTGTGAACAGCAGTGAATGCTGGTCCAATCACAGGCTGTTCTAATCCCTGAAAACATTCTTTGAGTGAAAAGCACTAATCCTACCAACACTATTCATTATTACAAATCAAAAACAACAGAAAGCTGCCAGTGAATTTTTTACCTCCTCTAAACAACGGGCTTCTTCCTGTTGATTCTCTTTCACAAAGTCTTCCAGGGGATACTTTAGCCTTGGAAATGGAGCAATAGGCCAGTCCAGTGAGGGAATGTCCAGTTTGTGAATTGCTTTAGAGTGAGTTGTAGCTAAGCAACCTAAACCCAGAGAACAAAAAATTAAAATAATACCTATCTAGGAATAATACAAGAAAAAAAAGCTACCAAGAAATGGCCTGACTGTAGAATTCTCTTAACTCCTCTGTGTTTTTACTGTTTTTGGAAATACTGGGTAATTGGATTTAGTCAGGCTTAAATGGATTGCTCTACATTTTAAGGATCAGTTTCCACATGCACTGTTCCAGAAGAGCAGGAGAACCTCTGTCAATCTGAACAGGTGGCTCAGACAAGGTAGGCTTTATCCCTCCAAAGACAACAGGTCACAAAACTCCCAGTTGCAGCACTCTCAGGTAACATACTTAGAACAGGGGCTGAGCTGATACAAACCAGTAAAAGTGAGTGACAGCATGTTTGTGGTGATTTTTACCCCAGGAGTTAGATCTTCATGAGTACAGACAGGAAGCTGGATTCAGAATGAAAATAAGAGCCCGTCTGAGAAGAATTTTTCAAAAAATATAAAACCAATTCCTACTGTCACTCAAACATCCCGTTTCAGTGCTGGTGGGGCTTCCAATGCAATCCTTAATGAACCCCTATCCTCTCCACTGGCACTATGTGTCTAAGGACAAGCACAGTGAGCTGAGGGTCCCTGCATGGGCTGAGGTGGGCACGAGGAACAGCTTACCCAGGGTCCTGCCGTGGAAGCCGCCCATGAAGGAGAGCATGGCGTAGTCAGGGCAGCCAGGGGGCTGCAAGCAGAGCACACAGTGGGGTCAGCAAGGGGCTCACACACCCCCCTCACTGCCCCCTGAGCTCCTCTTCCATCAGGCACCACAAACTGTTACAGCCTCCCCTTCAACAAGTACACTGGCCACCCCCTACACCTGGCCCAGCTCCCAAACCCCGGCATCACCACTGACCAATCCTTGGTGTTCTGTGCTGTGGCCTGATGTCACTGCACAGGTGAGCTCACACAAGGCTGAGCCTTCAGCACAGTCACCCCTTTTTATACAAATTAGGAGCAGCTGTTCATGGGAAGGCTGTGCCTGGGGAGGGCATTGGGGTTGTGGGGGCTCAGCAAGGAGAAGCTGGGGCTGCCCTGTGCTGCACCCCTATGCACTCCTGATGACTCACTGATAATTTGTTGGCAGCAGCCTGTATTTCACCATTTCCTAAATTTACAAAACCCAGACTCCTCTTCACACGCAGCAAACCAAACTTTTCCTCCCAATCTTCCCTTACAAACCCAAACATCTATAGGTGTGTTAAAGAACAAATGTTACCTGGTTAATCATGCAAGATTCCAGTTCTTCTTTTGTGACATTATTATGGCCCCTCTCCTTATTCTGCAAAAAACCCAAACAACCCAACATGAGTGTTCCTGTAGTTGTAACCAGTGCATTGATGGCTGAACCACAAGCCAGTAATTCTGGTATTCAAGACTCGAGTCAAGGAAGACCCTGACTATGGCTTTCACATGCTGACTGCAATCTGCATCTTCTTTATTTCCTTTTCTTTATAACTTCTAAAGTTGTGTCAATAGAAAGTAAGAGCTTAGATGAAGATGTTTGAATAAAGATTTTATACTAGATTGAATTATAAAGAACATTGTGAGCAAGACAACCTCCAAGCTTCACTTTGTTTTACAATAACAATCCTGATGATGAATAAATACTCATTTCTACATCTAAACCTACAGAAACATCTTAATGTTTTACTTACTCTGTACCACATGAATATTGCTTTAAAGGCATTTTCATTAGAGCAGGATCCACAAGACATGGTCATCACCTGTGACAGACCCTTAGGAGCCACCTGTCAGCAAAGAGAGAAAATTACTCTGAAATATTGAGCACAAGTACAGTGCGAAGTGACAATAACAGTGATGATAATAATAGTGATCAGTCCACTGGTATCTCAAACTTACTGATAGCAAAGACTCCTTCAGTTTTTCTGTAAAGTTCTCTGGAGGTAAAATCCCTAGGGCAGGTCTGTTGATAAAAGTACTCTAAAAAGACAAAGGAAGAAGAATTGCTAGGTCTTAGTATCACATGAAAAATATGTTGATATCAAAGCAGTTATACTTTATTCTAATTATAAATACCAGGCAGGAATCTGTATTATGGCACAAGTAGTTTTAGGATAGGGATTATTATTCCTGCCTTAGCATATGTTTTTCTGTCTAATCCTTACTATTTTATTCTTGCAGGACACCTTAGGAAAGGTGCATTCTAACTCACACTGACATTTCTTCTTCAATACTGCTATTTTAGTTGCTCAATCTCCATTTTCCTTGTACATACACAGGAAATATGCTTTAAAATCTTTATTACTTGTTTTCAGTTTGAGTAGCTAAATTCAATTAGATAGCAGCATTTTCATCCTTACTGAGCTTCAAGACAGACCATTTTGGAACACTGGGAAGGTGGAGCCAGGCTCCAGGCTCTTCAGTGGAAGATGAGAAGCCATGGGCATGAAACAAAGCATGAGAAGCACTAATTTGGGTATAGGGAAAAGGTTTTTCAGCAAGAGAACAGTGAAGCAGTGAAACAGGCTGCCCTTCTTGGAGGTTTCCAGGGTCCCAGGATAAAGCCCTGAGCACCTTGGTCTCATCTCACAGCTGTTCCTCTTGGAGAAGGAGGTCGGTCAAGAGACCACCTGAGGTCCCTTCCAACTTCAGCAGTGCTGTGAACTGGCCACATCAGGATTCACACCTTTGGGAAAGGCCATTTTGGTGTCAGAGAACAGCAGCCTGCAGCCCACACAGGGGTTTCTCTTGCCCACACAGGGATTTCTAAGGAGCAGCTCTGGAAAAAGGCTCTCAGCCTCCTCAGTCCACTCATGGAGATGAATGTCACATTTATGCAATTAATTTAAATTGTATCACTGATTAAAATTGATTCATTGCTGCTCTTAGTCTTTGTGGGTAATCTTATTTGATTCATACCGTGCTACTCTTTATTTTAAATTAAATTTTCTCAGAGAAGGACAAGCTCAATAAATTTTTCAACTGACAAGCAGCTTTATTTGCCCTTTTCTTTTGTTTTTTGCTTTTCTTGTTGAACAAGTAATGGCTGAAATTAAAGGCTGAGCTTCGATAACTTAAGTCTCAATGGGTCTCCAGAGGGGGGACACAGCCTCCTCCAAAACACTGATATTTTCAGTGCAGCTCAAGCTTGCACATTTATCTGCATCCTTCAGTCTTTCTCCTCAACACAAATACTTATTCATTCCAAGACGTGTGAGGCACAGCAAGAGGTGTAAGTGGTCACACTGCACCTGTAAGGACATTTCATCAGGATTCTTAGGGAAAACCAAGTATCACACAAGACAGAACACTGGATGAGCTAGGACTCTGTAAATTGTTTAAGTGTCTTACTCCAAAACACTGTCTCAACAGACTCAAGCTTAAAAGAAAACCTAAGCAAGGATGTTACTGACAGGTTAACACAAAATTTTTGTTTAGTAGCTGTGAGAAATCTTACTTGACTTTTTATCTCAGTTCAGAAGTAAATTTTCATATCAAGTTAAAGAGAGAAGACCACAAATTTGTTGTGAATTTGATTATGGGTTGTCACAGTCAATTGATGACATTTGCCATTAAGCAGAAAAATGTATTTTTCTTTTGTAGTTAATGAGGTACCCAAAACTGAGAAAAACAGAACATTGACATCAAGCTGCTGTGGGCTCAAATAAACAGATGCACATTCTGTGTTTATAGCTGGCTGTAGAGAGGGTATGTGGAGCATTACAAACAAACCAAATAAAAAGTCCCTCCAGGAAAACACCAATCCTTTGCTAACAATAACCAAAGTTGTGCTGCTCATGTGGGACTCTGGAGGAGTTCCTTCACTGCAGGCTTCCAGGAGGGTTACCTGCCCTTCCCCAGTGGGCAAAATCAGCAACTGCCACCAGCAACAGGGCTTTTTGATTTTCTTAACTGGTTTGGAGATTTTTGTTTGTTCTTTTTTGTTTCATTTTTTAAATCTGACTTTGCCAACTGCTGCATTATAGTGAAAATCTTATTCTTAGAAATCATCTTTATGAGTTAATATAAATATTAATAAATATTAGACCTTCCAAAATATTCAGATCTGCCTTTGATAACTCCAGCATTTCTAGTCCTGGTATTTTGCTGGCTTGTTGTTTTTTTTTAAACTTGATTTCTCACCTCAAGACATGAGTACTCCATAAATGAAATCAACTCAGGGAACTCAAATGTCTGCATTTCTCTGCCTTGCTGTGGTGCACTAAAAAGACTGGAATCAGTCACTACCCCCAAATTCAAAAAACCCCTAACTTCCCACAGCATTTTAGATGTAGGGCACCATGTCCAAAATACTATTTTCTGTCAAGGTCTTGCTTGCTTTCAGGCTCAAAAATCTTTGGAGAGCATTATTAAAATGCTTAATTTGAGACAGTATGTTTGAACCATGATTTAAATGTGGCTGCAAATATATCAAGTGCTTGCATCACCCAAATGTTTGCTTTTTGTAAAACTTCCCAGAGGTTTTGAGGTCTTCTTAAACACTGCAAAGCTCTTGTCATCTAGTGAGAAGTAAAGCAAGCAGATCCTATCATACATTAAATTGAATCATTAGCATTCACTATCAGTCTAAGAAAAAAAAAAGAGAAAGCCCACAACAAGGAGAGAGAGAACTCCTTCATGTACTTCATGTTCTAATTCACTTACCAGGTTCTGTGGCTGCTGTAAAAGCTTTATCAGAGAGGGATGGCTGTAACCTAATTAAGAAGAACAAAGAAAGAAAACAGTTCTTTCTATCTGGTTCCAACAAAGTAATGCACAGCATAATCTAGAGATTAACCATAACTTTAATGCTTGACTGTTTCTGCATAACCTGTATATTTTTAACTCCCAATAATGGAACTTCTTTAGAAGCAGGATAAACCTCTGTGCTCCTTGTCCCTCAGCAGCCTGCCTGGCTGCAGGGCACAGCACAGCTCTGCTGTTTGGAGCTGTGTCACTGCTGTGTGCACTCCAGCAGCACCGTGCCCCTGGCTGGGCAGCACTGCCTGGCTCCTGAGGCAGCTGGGTGGCATTCATTCACCACCAGCCTCTGTGCAGTTGGGGGGCATTCACTCATCACCAGCCTCTGTGCAGTTGGGGGGCATTCATTCCTCACCAGCCTCTGTGCAGTTGGGGGGCATTCATTC
>VZTR01031138.1:2140380-2176792 GCA_013400775.1 Chaetops frenatus
TTCAGTCCCCTCCACCCGTTGTGAGCTGGGGGGGCATTCTGTCATCTCCAGCCTCTGTGCAGCTGGGGGGCATTCACTCCTCACCAGCCTCTGTGCAGTTGGGGGGCATTCATTCACCACCAGCCTCTGTGCAGTTGGGGGGCATTCATTCACCACCAGCCTCTGTGCAGTTGGGGGGCATTCATTCACCACCAGCCTCTGTGCAGTTGGGGGGCATTCATTCCTCACCAGCCTCTGTGCAGTTGGGGGGCATTCATTCCTCACCAGCCTCTGTGCAGTTGGGGTGCATTCATTCCTCACCAGCCTCTGTGCAGCTGGGGGGCATTCATTCCTCACCAGCCTCTTCTGAGCACACCCTGTGCCAGGCACTGAGCCTGGGTTTGAGGTGTGCATGCCCCAGCCTCACCCATCATCCATCCTCTCACATCTAAGCACACCACACTCACTGGCAGGCTTGGGGCACACATTTCACCCCTCACACGCAGATTCTGTAGGATCATCTCAATCCTAGCAGAAGGAAGAGGCTGGCTGTGCAGCATGCACCCCAAACCCATGGGCTAACAAATGAGCACCCAAATCCCTACCCTGTCACAGCCTACTAGTTATTCCCAGACACCTGGCTGGGAATCTTGCCTTCTCAGTCACAGATTTACACATCTCAGCTGTGCATCACCATAAAGTTCCTGTTTGATAAATTGCTGTCTCTTGCTAAAGAAGGAGGTTCTGCACTTTTCACTTTCTTTCATGACCAGCTTTTTTTTTTTTCCTTCCCATTTCCTTACTTTGACAAAGTTTTGTTTGGAAAAAGATGCAACAATTTGTTCTTTTTACTAAGCAACTAAGAAAGTTTCAGTTTTAACACAATGAAGGTGCTTAATTTATACCCATTTACAATCTACAGGATAACTTGCTTGCTTACAGTTAAAACCAATTTCTGATCTCTAATGTATGAAATGCCAATGCCAGAGATTAACATCATCTTTTAAATTTCTTTGTAGAAACAGTTGGAAACCTCATCTTCCCTACCGCTCAAGAAGTCAGACCACGCTAATTTTGCTACAAAAGCTTATTGTGCTTCTGAATCCCCATTCCAGTGGGACAACAGCCCTGATTATCCTGTTTGAGCAATGGAGTATTAGGCTACTGTGTTAACAAATCAATTATAAATTCAGTTTTGAATATTTTAGCTGAAAACAAGAGAATATCCATATTGTTTTAGTGGCACGTCATGCTGATAAATCTGTTAAAATTATTATGAAGATAATAATAGTGGCTATTTGGGACACAGAACAACTATATCTGCATGGCATCTGCTGTCATGGGAAGAGCTGTTGTTCAGCTGGAGGGAATGACACACTGAGAGCTGTGTCCTTGAGAACTGCACCTGTGGCTGCCACTGAGAGCCCCTTTGAGAGTAAATCAAGTGTTTTAGAAATCTCCAAAGAACATTGTTTAGGAAGCTCAAGGACCAACCCTGGCACTGCTTGTAAGAACTTGTAATTCTGTTGCTGGTGTTACCATATGTGAATGTCACTGCAGAAGAGATGCCATTCTCTTACATAACACAAACTTCTATTACCCCTGATTTACCCTTTTGCACCCACACAGAATCTCTCTCCCAAGTGGTCTGCTCTTCCTCCTAACACCCCGCCATCCCTGTGCCTCCTCAGACTGGCCCCAGTGAAGGAAGAGAGGATCCTCAAAGCCCAACTGCTGTGAAAAAGTCAGGCTGTGGACAGAAACTGAGCTGGCATGTGGGTTCACAGTCAGGAACTAACAGCAGGAAGAACTAAATGGCTGAATAACCATTATATAACCATGGTAGACAAGTCAAGCAGCTCCAGGCTGGGATGGCAACCACGCATTAACTCGTTTCAGTGCCATGACCAGCACAAGGGTTTGCAGTGTTACAAATCCACTCTCAGAGGTGACAGAGCTGGCTCTAAGGAAGGTCACGGGCTCCATCACTCTCGCTGTGTGTCTGGATCAGTGTGACAGGAACGTACATGTCCTCCAGGCTCATGAATGTGCCTGTCTGCAAAAGGAAAAACAACTAGAGCCTGCTAAAATAATGAGATGTGGAAAGCCCAAAGAATCATTTGAAGTGAGCTGCTGTCAGTAATATCAAACTACACCTCTCTGCATCTCCCCAAACAGAACAGACCTTCCCAGCACTGAAAACCACACTGTTTTATTTGTTCCAGGATTTTTTTCTGGCAAACACGTCAATGGCATCCCTCTTGCACTTGGCTCCATGGAGTTTCTAACTCTATTAGATGCAGGATGAAAAGACTGTGCTGTGCTTCAACTGCCCATAAAAGTGTAGGAAAAAACTATTTTAAGTTTTGTTTTTCAGCAAGAGACAGCCCAGAGCATCTTTGCCTAGAGGGTTTTTATACTTTATTTCTTATCTCTCCACACAGGCACTTATTACCTCTCAACCTCTGCTGATAAATATATTGTAGTGTAACAGATCATTATTAAATCTTTGGGAGTCCTGACAGATTCATGAAAGGTTTTATTGGATTACTTGCAGAGAGATAAGCACAGATGACTAACAAGCACCTTGTGATCTTGTTTTGCTCTCCCAGTCCAGGCCCTACCTCTGTCACCAAGGACATTATTAGTAACCTGGGCAGCTTCAGATAGTTGTCACTCAGTACAACTGAAACGTATAAATTAACGTTGTGTGTTAGACTTAGGTCAGCCTGTAAGTATTAAATTCCTATTTACTCTTTGTTGCTGCACATCCCAGAGCCTTTATCTGAGAAGGTGTATGAAGCACTGAACTGTAGTTCCTTTGGGACTGAGGAACATGTCCCCTGTGATAAAAACCCAGCTTGTTCTCAAGAAGGCCTTGCCACGTGTGAAGGAGGAACCACATGGCTAAGCAGGGTCAGTCACAGCACTGCAGTCTTGCCCTATGTCACCAGTTTCAGTCAAACAGAGAAAGTAAACTGCAGAGCCCCTGCCCATTTCTGCCCATTAAGAAAATATTTCCTCCATAATACTTCAGTATTTTATACACAAAACTATATTAAAAGAGATCTGCTTGCACCATCAAGAAGTCAGAAAGCCTCAGTGCACACTGTCTGTACAATTTCATTCCTTTGGAGTATGCACTGACTTTGGTATTTTGGAGTGTGCATTTGACTACATGACTGAGACTTGTTCCTCCCAGTCAGAATTTCTTGTGTGAAGATTGGGAAGCCATGAACACTAAATGCATCTCCTTCACTAGAAACATAAAATCCAAGCTCATTGGCATACAAGCATTGTGCTCCTCTGTCTCACCCCTGTTTCCATGTGAGCAGTGGCCAAGTTATCTCAGTGCAGCCTGAAAGCAGTGAGAATTTGTGTTGGGGGAAATAAACCGCAAACATTTCAGGGTTCTGAAATGATTACACTGACTGAGTGCTATAGGACAGCAAAAACATGGTCTGCAAAGAAGACTGGGATAAATGAACAGTCCTTGCAGTCACAAGGTCTTACATGCCAAAAATTTGGTAACAAACTGAACAACATCAAATTCTGTTTCCCAGGAAAGGAGGCCTCTAGGAATGATTTTGAGTCATCACAGTTTCTACACACAGCACAAGATCTACATTTGAATTTACCCCAGCACTCCTGCTCTTTTTGCTTCTGCAGAAGTGTATTTTTAAGCAGCCGAGAGGAACCGTGGATGAGGAGCAAATAAACTGGATTGAACTCCTACTGAAACTTGTATGCCTTGCAGTTGGGGCCCACATTTCTGCCTTGCTTCTGCTTGAAAGGCTTCACAAAGCAATCAGCTGACTCTCCCAGGCACTTGCCAGGCCCCGTGTCTGCTCCCTCAGACAAACGAGCGGCCACCTTCGCTTTCAGTCAGTGCCGCAGCCCACTGCTGGGCTTGTTTCATCCTGCTGCAGCCCACATGGCCCACTCTTTTTATCCCCCCCTCGCTTATTTTGAGATAGAAGTGTTAACTAAAGCATGTAATTTCATGTTAAAATGTCTACATTATGCTTCTTAGTGCTTAAAGCAGTAACATGGTGTTACAGAATCACAAAGTGTGCAAATCCGAGCCAACAAAGACAACCTCAATTGTGGAACTTGCACATTCAAACTGAGATTAATACCAGAGCTTCTTCCAGGCACCACTATGCATTTTAAGTGAGCTTTAGGTATTGAATTTGTAGTTCCTTCAGCTATCCAAACCCACCACTACACAATACACAGCAATGAGCTGTCCCTGATCACAACAAGGTGTTCATTATGTCACCTCTGGTTTTTTTTCAAATTAATCAACCAACTTCCCTGGTAGTGCCTAAGAAAATGAAAGGTTGAGGACAAAGCAAAACATTTTGGTACAACTGTCTCCTACCTATTGGGATGGAAGAGATCTGAGAGTAGAGATCCAACATACGATTGCCATCTACATCTACGAGGTAGTTCCCTCGGCTCTCTTCATAATTGCAAAAGAAGTGCACAGCTTCTGCATTCTTCAAGGAAAAAACCAATTAGTGCCTTAAAAAGTGGCAGTATGTAGGAAGGTGCAACTAATGGTTATACAGAAAAATTGATAAAAATATCTAATGCTAGGATAAAAAGACACATTATATTCACTGCATGGGAATTAACTGTACAGCTATTTTTGTAATGACTGTTAAAAGGGCAACTCTTTACTTTTTCTACAGAAATGAAGCACAGACTTGGAGAAATTGCTCATCTGAGGAAGGCAATATGTACTTAGGCTGACATACTTTTAAACTCAAGCCATAATATACCTCATTTTCACTGGCCACTCTGTAACAACTCCAAGGTTTTTCTTTAAATACGTATAATTTAAACATATATGTTGAAAGAAAAACCCCTGATGCTAGCACAAAATGATCCTACAGTATTCAAAATACACTATGAAAGATTTTATTCAAATGCACATAGAAACCACACAAGATGTACTCAGCATGGAAAGTGTCAGTGTTTCACCTTTCTCTGTGGCACAGACATACAAACCAGGACTTTAAAACAAGTTCTGAAATCAAAGTATTAACACTCCCCAAAACACAGAAAGCTTGACAAATTACCTGAATGCCATTCAGCTTCTTCATTAATTCCTGCAGAAAAACAAATGTCAGAGTCTCAGGTGTGTAATTTGCAAATACTGATGGACAATGTATGTCTCTTTTTTATGATCCAATAAATCATATGCAAACTTTGTAGTCCTGTGTGCTTACCAGGAAACTCTACCAGCCACAGGAACTTTCATGGTGCATCTTGCAAATATTACAGTCAAAACTATGACCTGTGGCATGCAGAGCTAAACGGGCTGCAAACACAGTTTAACTGTAAATCTCCAAAAAGGGAAAGCTGCCTTTTCTATATTGACCAACTGAACTGAGAAAACAAGAGAGAGATCAGAAAATAAGGGAATCCAGAGTCACACAGAAGGGCTACTGGTACATTGGTTCTAAAAAGACTGCTCCTTTTTATTAAAAACAACAAAAAAACCTCACAAAAACCAAAAGCCCACCATATGCACAAATGCTGACTCTGCCAGAGTAAAACAACATCCAGTAAATTAAAACTCTTCCTTAATTTCAAAACCAAACCATTATTTCACATTATAAAAAGGTTATATTTCAGCAGGAGCACAAATGACCAAGCTTGATGAAATGTTTTATTAAAATGATGCTCTTTTTTGCTTTGAATTACTCCATATGAGAACCTGGCAGCTGAGAGTCAGATCTGCCTCTCAGAAAGGGGCATTTAGTTGATGAGCTTTTAATTCTCAACCTCCTGATAAAAGTGGGTGTAGACTTATGGGATCATGTTTATTCATATCAGATTTAAGGTTTGAAATGAAATCTGTTTTCTAGCAAGTTGGACACAGCTAAAGATTAAAAAAAACCCCCAAGGTACTATATTTTGGAAACTTACTCTAGATCGTGGTCCAGGAACTTCTGTCTTCATCAGAGGTCCATCATAACCAAAATCCACATCAATTTTAGCTGCAGCTTGACTGATATACCTGTGCCCTGTAAGAAATAATGAAAACATGAGTACAAACCATATTTTCTGTGCTCTCCTCTCAAAAGATACATCCATACCTTGCCTGATGGAAAACACTTGACAGATGAGACCAATTACATTGAACTGTCTGAAATGAACTATATATCTTATCTTTGACCAGTCTTAAAATTAAACTAATACCAATGAGGTGGCTTAAAAAAAAACCCAAAAAACCAAAAAATCCCAAGGGAAATGACAAGGCAACCCTAGAGAAACAGAGGTAAATCCTCCTGTAAAGCACAGGGGGACTCAGAGCACATCTGTTTCCATCTCTTGTTGAGTCTGTCCATTACATACTGTGCAAGCCTTTGCCATAAATTCCCCATTCCTACACAGAGATGGTTTAGTTAGCTACCAGTTATAACCAAAAAGCCTGATGGAGTCCACAGGAAAAATCCAGTATGATGTTTTTTGATAGCTCAAAGAACACTCTTTGGGAAAGATTTGTCTCAGAAAGGTAAATGGCCTTGTCTCACATGAAACCAGCATCCTGCAGTGCAGCTCTGAAATCTGAGTCCCAGAGCCAATTTTTCCTCTGATCTTGCTAGTTTTTTATCTACATGTGTAGAGAATCATAATGAACTTGACACCTTAATGAAAACAAAAAGGCAAAAATCTCCATGCTTCACCAATAACAGGCTCTGCTTCTCTTTCTGAAATAGCTGTTTTAAAACAAAAGGTTTAGGCAAACTTCATGTGACAGAGACAGTTCTGGTAAGCATGTATTACAAACATGTACACATCCCATTAAGGGGATTATGGGACAATATGGGGATTGTACATTTGCAAAAAAAGCAAGTACAGACTCCAAAGCTCTACCAAGGTTACCAGCAAAAGACTAACCAGAGCATGCATAGCAAGCTCACACATGTTGAGCTAAACCAACATTCTTGGCCATTACATTTTGTTATGGAGCATCTGCAAGCCTCTACCCAGCATGGTATCAACACCAAACTGATCTTCAAACTCATAACTTGTGGGTATCACATTTGGACCTGAAAGAAGAGGGCAAAGCTTTTTTTTGTATCTGTGATAGGCATTTTTAAGCTGGTCCAATTTGAATGGCCCAAAATGAAGGTGCTTAGCTCTCCTCGTCACCAGCTGCAGCTCAGAGTTGGGCTCAGCACAGGAAATCAGGCAACACCAGCTCTTGCCTGGGGCACTTGGAGCAGCAGGGTCTGAAGATACCACTCACCACATCCTGCTGTGCCAGGGCCCTGCTGCCAATTTAAAAAAAAAAAACAAACAACAAAACAATGAAACGCACCCCAGTGTGGCAGAGGTGCAGGGAGGGAGATGCCTGGGCAGGCAGGCCAGCACTCAAAGGCACGGAAACCCCTGGGGTGCAGCACTGCCACCAGAAACCCTGGCAGCACCAGCCCCCCTCTGCACTTCCATCCACACCCACCTCTCACTGCCAGAGCTCTGTTCCAGCAATGTACTGAAAATGTTTTGTGTTTGGAAGTAACAGTTGTTAAATAAACCAAGTATTTATCAAGGAAAAGAGAAGGTATCCTGTGGTGCTGCTCAGCAGTGCTCCGAGCACAGCCATTCAGCCAAAATTTCCAACAGTGACTCGAGACATTTGCCTCAGCTTGGGTCAGCCCAAGCTGGGATGTCTCAAGCAAGCCTGCTTTCAAGAAACTATGTGGAAAATCACCGCCCTTTGAAAGCATCTCTGAGCGCTTGAAGTCACTGCTCATCTTGGGAAAATTTAGTCTGCAAAGATGATTATTTTCTCCAGCTTTAATTCAGATGCGTCAGTGCCTCTCTGCAAAGCTATTAATAGGTTTCATTACAGCAACACCATTTTTTGTGTCATTCTGTTTAGCATTTATATAAATTGGAGACTGCATGGCAACTGCTCCACTGAGGGGGAAAAAGCTACTGCATATAAAAGATCAAAATCTCCTCAATTCATAGGCACTAAGGCTGCAGGTTTAGTAGACACACTCGCAAGTCTAAAAGGGGAAGAGAGCAAATGAACCCTTTTGTGCACCCACTCCTTCCCCATGGAGATCCCACCAAACCAGCTGCAAACGTTTCTGCATCTCCTATGGCCCCTTCTCTCCCTCCCCTCAGGCTCTGGGTGCTATTTCATATGACAGAGGGGAAAGCATCAAGAGGCACAAATGTACAGGACATTCTGGGAGTCAGCAGTAACAGGAAACATAGGGAAATTCAGCATCACACTTGGAATCTTTTGACACAGCTGCAGATTTAAGACAGGTGAGCTGTAACTTGCTCCTCCTCCCCACCCTGCCTGGTACCCTCTGCCAGAGTCCCTGTGCCACCACATCCTCTCAGTTCACCTCCAAGGATCCTCTCATCTGGAGAACACCTCCTTCCTTAGTCTTTTCAACTGGCTTCTCACAAAAATTCACTTGTTTGGGTCATGATTAAAGATTTCCTCTTCTGCAAACACCCAAGTCATTCCTGCAAGGTCCTGACTGCCAGGCTCTAAAACCCAGAGCAGTAGAGCCTGTCCTGGCCACCACCTGGGAGGGGTGGATGACATCTCCCCTCTTCTGTTTCCCTGAAGGATGATTTTTGAAATATTGTAACAGATAAGGATTCTAAACTAAACACAAAGTCAAGTATTTCTCTAAGCAAGTTTTGCTGTGTATATTGCAAATGGCATGACCTTCCCTACAAAACAATTCCTAGTTACAGAGCTGTATAACAGGGAGAATAAGTAAGTTGGAGAATACTTTAATCTTGCCCTAACCTGTTTAAGAGCACAAGTCAAGAGGAGGTTGCTTCCTTCAGCCAGGCTGTGTAACAAAGACCCAAGTGGGTCAGTCTGCTTTGTAAACCTTTAATCATCATCATCTTTTTGCTACGGTTTATGCCACAGTCTCTTTTGCACAGGTACACTGAACCAAGTCTCTAAGGGCAGATCTGAGTTATCAAAAATGAAAAGCACTTTGCTGTGCAGTGCTGCACTATTTCACACCAGCATAGCTCATACATCTATCAACAGACACAGCAAAACTGCTCAAGTGAAACCAAAACATACAGGTGTTCCTAGGAGAAGAGTTGATTTAAGGATAGTTTTTATTAAATTATTCACGTTGGTCAATTTGTGAGATGGTTTCAGAAACAGCTTATCAAAACCACAATAATTTTCAGTAATTCAGTGAACCAGAGCCAGCTAAAAACCAAGCAACACAGGGGAACAGGCTTCCCTACTCTTACTTGTTGTCTCCTAAAGCACATTACAGGACATCAGGCTCTACAGGCAAGTGATTTCTAGGCTGATTCACTGATACAAATTTTATTTCACCTACTTGTTTTCAGGAGCCCACAGAATGTCTCTCATTTTATTCACTCCAGTATAATGGCACTGTACCCATTTATTGATCTTACACTTGCCAAAGCATTATTGCACCTCCTCACTCAGGCAAGGAGGAAAACACTGTGGCTGGAATCTGAAGGAACAACTTGCCACAAACAAAATGAAAATGCCCTGTGTCACAACAGCAAAGGATTTTGAAATGTGGTAGGGCTTTTCTCCCTTAGGTAGAGGATGAATGATATAGGCTAGAACAAAACCCTCAAAACCAAAACTGCAACGTACTAGCAAAGTCTTTGATAGCAAAAGCTAAAACCAAAGTGGAGTGAATCCTCAAACTTTATTTTTTAGTGAAGCTCTTATCCCTGTGAGAGCATAATAAACGATTGGCATAAACTCATATAATTTCTAGCAAGGTCAGTGCATTTATTCCACATAGCCCACTTCACTACTCATCAGACAGGCATACTTGTTCACAGGGCTGATTAAAAATAAACAAAACCCAAATTTTAAGAACCCAGAAACACAGCTTCTCTGCTTGCCACCATTTAAACTCTTTTTTTCTTCCCCTACTCTTACTCAAGTAAACTGGGACTCTGATCAGAAATTGTACTGACAGTGAAAGTGGTGGCTCCTGCTGAGCTCCGTCTCAGTGTGACTCTGTGGGCACACACAGGGGACTCTATTGGCACAAACAGCTGACTCTGGGGGCAGACAGAGGCTGTGCCAGCCACAGCACTCACACACAGGGAGCTCTCCTTGGCTAAGGGCACCTGAACAGCACAGACACACACTCTTACTCCCATATGGCCCAAGACTTTTGCAGCCCAATGCTTCCTTGGTGCTCAGGGACCTGTCCAAAGCCTTGTGGTGACAAAGGCAAGGAAGCCCAGCAGTTTGGAATAGCTGAGAACTGCAGCTCAGCTGAAGGCAGCAGTTTTCTGAGCACAGGGTATGTGTGGCCCCAGCATAGCCCATTTCCTCCCAGCCTCAGCACTGCCCTTGCTCTGCAGGCCAAGCAGGAGCTCAGGCCACTCTGCAAAGGCACAGAGGATGTCAGAGCCCTGCCAAAGGCAGCCTGGGCAGCCCTGCCTGGGCACCCCTTGCTCTGATCCCCGGCAATGCTGTGTCCTCCAGGCCTGAAGAACAGCAGGACACAGGTGCTGCCTCCTGCTCCCAGTGCCTGTGGCCCTGCTCACAGCACAGCTCTGGGTCATGGCTGCTCTCCTGCAAAGGCTTTTCCAGGCACTTGGACATGGTGAGGGATGCCTGCATCAACACCTGCTTTGTTCAGCCTGGAGGAGGATTTCAGGCCATGCTCTGTCTCCCTTGCTTCCCCCCAGCCCCAGCATCAGTGCTAAAGTCTCCTAATGGTGCAGGTAAATGCAAATAAAACAGGTCACTCACTGTAGTGCTTCCTCCCCTGGGAAACTGCAGCAGGCTCTGCTCAGCTGGCATTTCTGTTTTGAAGGTACTCAATGAGCTTAACAACTCAGCCCAAATTTTTCCCGTTTGACTGTTCAGTATCAACTTACCCTGCAACAGAAACCCTGAAGATACAGTGTAATTCAGGCTACTCCAACTTGATATTTAGGAGTTTAGACATTTGCAGGCCAGGTCTGGGTTTTTGCCTCCCAAAAAGAGAGCAGAGACGAGACAGGTAAAAACTGAGATTCTCACTATGACCAAGCAAGGTATTTTTTATACTTCAGAATGCCTGGTGGCTGGTCCAGCAGTGAACTAACAACATTAACTTTGTAATAAAACATAATCCCTTGATTTTCTGTTGACATTTGAACAAACTGCCATAGAAAAAGGGGATTTTGTGTTACATATTTTAAGAACAGGAGCAAATGACATAACCTCAGCTCTCATCTTAAAAGTGTGTAGAGCTAATGGGCTCTGACCAAGTGTCCTCTGAAGAAGCATTACCAAAGCTCTTACATGGCATTTAGCTAACATGACCAACAGCACTTTCTTGGTAAACAAAACTGTCTCTTTTCATCATGGCAAAAGTCAAAACACAAGCATAGGTACTGTTAATGAACCTAATTTCAGAGAGCACATAGGCTGAACAATTGGCAAAGAATTTTCTACCCATCCCATTTAAAGAGGGTGGGCACAATAAGTTAAATTCTACTTTGCCTGCAGACTTCTCAAAGCTCTCATCACACATCATCCTTCTGAACACTTGAATAACATCAGCAAATTATCACATCCTTCCTTTTCATCCAACAGGATATCATCACTTGCTAGCTGGCAGAAAAGCTCATTTCACAACTTTGCTTCCCCACGCTGCCCTCATCGCTCACCAGGAGTCCCAGTCAGCAATTTTAACAAAGTGCCACATTGCTATAGCAACATAATTAATATAAGTGCACCCTGCTAATTTGGTGATGCTGGTAGTCACAAAGAGCACCACTGTTGGCAGGTCTGTGCTGAGTGCTGATTTCTGATAACAGAGCTACAATCAAGGCAGGGCTAGAAAAAGCTTGAACCTCTCATGTGTTTGACCAAAAATAACACTCACATGAACACAGTTCCTGAGTACAACTGGATATTACCTGGCAGAAACTCCAGTGGAGGCACTGAAAGGACACTGGTGTAATTAACAGAGGGAACAATTCCAAGGGAAAGGAAAAGAAGAGGAATGAAAGTGCGTGCTGGCATAGCCAGATCTCTCAAACACAAGTGTCTTGCTGTGAAGGGGTGTAGAGGGAAAGCTCTGCAGTCCCCAGGGAGGCACATTCCAGGTGCCACAGCACTGCTGTCCTGTGCAAGTGCACACAGGCAGCCTCCCTTGCATGCCCTTAACTTCCCCTCCACAGTGTCGATCAAACCACCTTCCAGACAGAATTTTTAGAGCATGGAGGCCCTGACAGCCAAAAGTAGGAGGACTGTGATTTCCTCCGTCCTCTTTTAAGTGTTACAAGTAGAATCTGTTACTAACAGATCTTGAAAGGGAATGGCAAAAGGCCAGGCTAGCTAGAGATGTTTGGGAAATGAACATCACTATTGCATAATATTGTGAAAACTGAGATTGCTATTTACAGAGTGCTTATGCTGCAAGATCAGAAGCTCTTCCACATAAGATTTTCTGTTTCAGCACTCCCACATACAAAATTTGGATTCTCCAAAGATGAAGAAAAAAACTAATACCACATATGCCATAAAGAAGTAGAAACTCCTGTAGGAAAGAGCAAGGGAAGTTCCCCTTCATCATCCCAGCACAATCCCAAATCAGCTCCTCAGGAGAGTTACAGGAGCATGGAACCACTGGTCTTGTAGTTCTTGTGATCTGAACCAGTCATAACATCCTCTCTCTTTCAACAGCTCAACAGCTACAGAGCTCATGGGGATAAACCACAAGGAACACCCAGGTGGGAAAATAACCAGCATTTCTGCAGCCACCCTCTGTGGCACAGAAGGAACAAGAAAACTGGATAGGAACAACACATTCACTCAAGGAACTGAGAACAGCAGCCCCAGCTTGGGCTCTGCCTTATACCAGAGCCTAGTTACAACAGCAGGGTTTATATGATTGCTTTTATATAGCTCAGCTTTTTGAAAGTGTTTGATCAGACAGAAAAGTAAAGGTTCCTCAGTCCAGCAGGAGAGGTTGTGCTCGAGTTTCCAGGGCATCAGTTGAAGCTGACCTCAAGCTGACCTCTACAATCCCAAGAAGGGGATTGTTCACTGCTTCTGCCACACATCCCTCACACAAATCCAGGCTATTCTCTCTGATTTCCTTTGGGAGGCTCCTAATATACAAACCAAAAAAAAAAAAAAAAAAAGTCTCAGCAAGGATCAATACTGGAGACAAAAGTGTGACTGAGAATAAATAATCCTCATGGCTTTTCAGCCTCTTTGTGGTAACTGTGATGGGAACAAGTCAATAACTAGTATGAACATCTCTCAGACTTTAATGCAGCACACCTTGGTGCATTATTATTAAACATTATTATCCTCTGCAGAGAGACAGGAAACAGGCTGAGTTAGGGGAGGTACAGCCTCAACAAGTGCTCGTCTACTTAATGCACTGAAATGGAAGGGCACAGATGCTGGAGGAGAAAAACTGGATCTACAAGAAGAGACTCAAACAGTATTTAGGCCAGCAACGAGAAATGTATGAGGTCTTGGGGGAGACAATAGTTATCAAATACATAAAAGGCTGCTGCAAAGAAAAAATTCCAGCCTTCAGCTCCTTTGAGGGCAGGACAAATAATAAAGATTTGATTTTTTTTTTCCTGATTTGAAACTTAGGCTAAATATTAGAAAAAAGGTTTTAAAGGTAAGGTCAGTTCAGCAATAAGTAAATGGCCTGGGGAGGCTGCAGAAGCTGCAGAACAGATCAGCATCCTAGAAGGGCATGGGTGTGCACTAATGCAAACTGATGCTACCTTCAGGCAGCAGCCTGACCTTCTGCCATGCTTTCAGTGCAGGATTCAAAGGCAAATTCAACCTCTTTGGGTAATCAGCAGGAAACTGAACTACATCTCTGGAGTGTCAGCCTGTCCTCACAGCTACGGCACTGCCCTACCAGCCAAGAACCAACTGCATCCTCATCTGCTGCCGAAGCATGGAGCCAGAACAGCTTTCCTCCTGCAGTGCCCAGCTGATAAAACCAGAGCTGGCAAAAAGGGAATGAACATTTACATGCACACTAACAGTTGTGATCAACTTGCAGCACACTAGGCTGACAGGAGCAACAGAACTCAATTCAGTTAAGATGTAACACCAAGGTACATCCTCATGTCTCCATCAGCCACCTCTCCTGGCCCTGGCTGATACCCATGGACAGCACAATGCAGGAGGCTTTGTAAAGAAAGATTAGGTTAGTTACTCACTCTGTTGTCATTCTACCACCTTTCAAATTCTAGTGAACTTTATCTTTGAGGGCAAACTCAGATCAAAAAGAGGAGGAAAACAAAAGCATACCTGAGTAAGGGCTTATTTTCAAGGAAGGCATGATACTTACAGGCTTCACATTTTTGGGGAAGATTCAAGTTGCATATTACTGTCACGTGTGTTGCTTAGCTTTTGCATTTTGATCAACTTAAATGACTTCCATTTTCCCTTTCTAGTTTGCTTGCCAGGGGTTAGCATTGTGTGAGTAATGAGAACAGTATGGTTAAGTAACAAAGCTTTTTCCAACTAGAGAAATAGTCAAGGATGAAAAATGTTCTTTGTGTAAATAATTTTATCATAGATTCAAGATGAACTGGATGATTTGCTTAATGCACACATACAATGGAAACATGACAGCCTGCAGACACTAAGACCTACCAAGAGACAATCAATTCCCTCCTCTCCACCTCCATCCCCCCTTGGCAACCCTGTCATTTCATTATCCACAAACAAACAAACAAAAAAAAGTATCAGCCCAAATGGCACTGCAGGATTTCTGTGGGAGTAATGCACAAGTCTCTTAGTCTGTAAAGCTCTGAACTTGAGTGCTCTAAAATGCCTTGGAGGCAAGCACTCTGGAGCAGAGAGCTGGACATCACCCTCAGCACTTTCCTAAAAGCCACAGAGCCCAGCAGCACTGCAACTTGAGCTGGGGCTCAGGAAAATAGCCTGAATGTCCAGCTTTGGCTACAGCCATCAGAGCCTTCTGCCTGTTCTGTGAGGCAGCAGTGTCACAGGACACAGTTCCTCCTGCTGAGGGGCTCTCTTCTTGCTCCATCGTTCCTTATCTCTGTTCACTCACACCAAGCATTCAGACCCAAAGGCCACAGGTCCCTGATACAACCTGCAGCCAAGGCCCTCTATTATTGGCTTCAGTATTTTAGCAGGCTTGGCAGTTTCCTGGAAACAGGGATGGATTCATGGAGTCCAGAGCTGCTTTGCTTTCTTATGAGGGTCTACACCCCTTCACTGACAGTGAGAAAGGAAAAGGAGCTTGTGTATCTGCCCTGCACTGCCCTCCTGTACCTTTGTGCTTGGGAGGCAGCACGGGACTGTGCAAAACACTGGGAGGGGCAGGGAGCATTGAGTGATGCCGAGGTGACAGATTAGCTCCAAGGCCTGGTGGCTAACGAGGCCTGCTTGCTGCAAGCACTTTCCACTGCCCACATCGACCAAACGATCCCTGCTCCTGCCCAGGGTGGATAATCAGCGCGTCACTCCCACAAACAGAAGCGCATCCCGCGCTGAAACACTCACCTCCTATTTTCTAATAGTTCTAAGACCGGACTTGGTGTTCTTTAGTCAAAGGTCAGTTGCTCCCCAAGGTGTGTTATTTACAAGGAAATCGATGATGTCTGAGTTTCTGAGCAAATGGAAGGGTGTGGTTGGTTTATCCTGGCAGTGTGGCAGAAGGAGCACAGTGGCATTGCAAAAGGAGGGTGGAAGGACAGGAGAAACACTAAGATTTACTCAGTCACAAAAAAAGCCATTCAGCCATACTGTACTCAGTGTAACAGTGCATGGAATGGATGATCTTAAGACTCCACACTGCTTTGTCCAACACAGCCAACAGAAATTTAGTTTTTATATCCATTTCACAGAGACTGCAGGTTTAATATACACATACACATGCTAAATTCCAAGCCAGGGCCAAGCCAAAACTTGCCATTCACTCAGGAGAAAGCAGTTCGATGCCATGTGGCAGGTTTTTATTTCACACTAGAGCTCATTAGAGGGGGAAACATACAACTCCAGTGAGGGCCACCTCTTCATACCAGTCACACAAAACCTCTTCACAAGGGAAGACGGGCAAGGCTGTGCTACACAGCATAAAGAGAAAACCCAGCTCATTTTGATGGATGATTTTCTCATCTCTGCACCATGTAGTGCCAGAGAGTAAAAGCAGAGTTCCAAGGGCTGAAGAGCTTTACTTGAGTTAGCATGTTTACAAGGCAAATTATTAACTTGATATGATCTTGTCTGCAGAATGAAAAAAATCAGATATACTTTGGACTACAACTATGGTCCACTTTGGACTACAACTACATCATTAACTAAGATGCAGAACATTATATTCCTCAAGTTTTGAAAGACTCAACACAACGAGACAAACCCTGGCAACGTTCAAATTGGAATTCTGTCCACCAGCTTAAAGTTAGCACTTACCAAATACAAAGCAGGAAAATACAAGGAAAGACTTACCAAATATCAGCAATCTGGAGTTTTGCTGCAGGCAACAGGTCAGCTGTCGACTAAGCAACATCGACGCCATTTTATCTTATTTTTACTGAAAAAGACTCAATCTTGAGAGATTTATTTCTGGTTGATGTTCTGGAAAAAAAAAAAAAAAAAAGAAAAGCAAACACTCATTCATGTCCCTAGAGATGCAGCAACTATTACTGTGATGTTCACTTCAACTCACTCTTTCACTAATTTCCATCCAAAGACACTGAGATCATGGTTTGATGGATTAATGCTGATGTTCCCAGCAGTCTCAGGATTGAGCCCCACATCTGATTCTTGGCTTGGTCTTGCTAAGGCAAATGACTTCTAGGCTAAAGCTGTATGTCCCAGCTTCAGCAGGGCCAGGGTGTAAAGGTCAGTACCTATTTTCCCTTGTGCTTCCTCTCTACCTTCTCTATATATGTAGACTGTGTTGAACTCTAAGAAAAAATGTTTCTAGTCAGTTTCTCAAGCCAAAGCTGTTCTTTTTGATTTGACCTAAGTTTACAAGAAAAATCTCATTTAATACAAAAGACAGCAGAACAAGCATTAGGAAATAAAAGAAAATCAATCCCCTGAAAAACCAGCTTTTAAGCATTAATCATAACTCTGTGAAGAGAGAATGTGAGAGCTGATTGCCCAGTCTGGAGAGGGCTCAGGTAGCATCCCATCAATGTGTAATAAATACTTGATGAGAGGGAGTAAAGAAGGAGCCAGCTGACACTCAGAGGTGTCCAGTGATGGGATAAGAGGCAACAGGCACAATCTGAATTACTCTGAACTCCATCTAAACACAGGAAAACCTCAGGCAGGTTGCCCAGAGAGGGCATGGAATCACCATACCTGGAGATATCCACAACCCAAATGGTCCAGAGCAGACTGCTTTAGGTGTCACTGCTTGAGCAGAGGGCTGGACCAGACACCCCTCAGCACCCTCCCAGCCTCAGCCATTCCATGGTTCTACCTCAGCTGGTTACATATAAATGACCTTGGAAAGTCAAGGAGCATGAAAGATAACATGACTCCCTTTTCACTCTGGTTCACTTGTGCAGAAAGCCTGGCTGGAAGTCAGGAACAGACAAAACAGGCCACTGAATTATTATCCAGGACACAGGTTAAATTCAAACTTCACACTTATCAGCATGGCCTCCTGTGCTCTGTGTAGGAAACAGGAGCCCTTTGCCTGGCATTTGCACCTCACTGGATGCAGACCATGTAGCAGCAGTGGACCGAGGCTTGCAGTCCAAACAAAATGTCACTATTATCCATAGACCTGGAAAAAATTCTATTTAACAAATACACTCAGAGTAGAGCTGATCTTCCAGCACAAAGAGATCACAGTTTACTGCTTTCATCAGTCCTGTACCATCAATAAAACATGCCAGCAGATGTTTGTGGCCAGATGCAGGGAAGTAGCTGGACTACTGCTACTGTGATAGTATCTCTTACCCAGAACTCAAATATCAGAAATTTAGTTTCTGTATTGTCTTTATGCACAATACTATTTGTTCTCCTTCACGCTCGAGCTTTCTCAAAATATATAAAAGAAAAAAAAAACAAACTTCTGGCCTACAGAGATTTATAAATTGATAGACCTTTTAAGACTCAGGAACAAAACCAATTCCCTGTGCCTTCCCAGACAATTGACGTAGCACTTTGTTTCACTCAGTTTGCAATGTGCCAAGGTGATCAAACACTTGCACAACACTTGTCTGCATGCTGGAAAAGCAAGAGTAGCTTCCTAAGCCTTTGGATCACCAGTGCTGGGGGAACTAGTTAATTTTGTTTTCAGAAAAGAGTAACTTCACTTATAAGACAAGATTAGTTTAATTCATTCATCGTGTTTTCTCTCTCAGCTTCTTTCTTTACTTGTGCTAAGTTTTGCATAATCAATGTGTGAAGAAATATCCCAACACCACAGACTTCTTATCTCATGACCACCCTCTAGCAAAAACCAAATGCCAGTCTAAGTCAGTGAGAAAATGCCCAGCACCTCGATTGATGTCCTCTGCTCAGAGTTGTTTATCTGGTTTATATTTCTCCAATCTCCAATTCCCTCCATACATTTGCTCTGCAAAGTATTAGTTTTTAGGAGTTTCTAGGAAGCTGTTAAAAGGTGAACAGAGCTTTGCAGAAACTCACAGAAGGAGCAGTGCAAATTTACTTAACAACCCACCAATGTTCACTCCTTGTTTTCATGCCCTTCAGTCATCTCCCATGGGGGTTCTGCTGCCCAGCTTTCCTTCCCCACAAGGATGAGATGCCTCTCCACATACAAATCAAACACACCTTCCAGTCACACTCCATGGCTGTGCCCACCAGTGTCCAGAAGAAGTTTCCCTTCTTCGCTCTCTAGGTGAACCATGCTGATGCCTGATCCCAGAATGCTATTTATTTAAAAATGGTATTTACTGTTTATCTTGAGTCCTTTAATAGCTAAACTACACTATTCATTAGAGGCTGGAAAATATAATTGGAAATGATACTGGCTTTCTGAACTACTTGTAGAAAAAAAAAAATTACTGCATGAGGCTTAAAAATAAAGTAGCTCAACCCTAATTTTCCTTGACAGTTCTTATATAAAAAGTTTTACCATTTGCTAGTCCAGAGTCAGAATAAATCATGTAATATCACATGTGAGTATAACTAAACCCTACATCTTTTCCATCTCCATTATGCACTCAGGCTCTCACAGGAGATCAGCTGATGTGATTGGTATCTTAGTCTAAGCACACATTATTTGGTTATCACAATAACCAATTGAATTTTGCCTCCATAACCCATCTCCTGATCGATTCCCACCAGAGCAGGCTGTTCCAGCACTGCAAGCAGCAGCAGAGTTTGGAAGGCAGCAGAAATCAGCTCTCCTGCATGTGTCAGAGCCACAGCGAGGCCATGCTCCATCACCGCTGCTGCTCCGGAGCCACTGTGGACAGAACAATTCCCTAAATCCTGGCAAAATGCAGCCACCAATTTCAGATACCTGACAGGAAAGGAGATGGGAAGGACCATCAAACCACAAAGATGTGACACCCCTTCCAGAAAAAGATTCACAAGTCTTCCCTAAACATTTTTCTTCTACTGGCAACTGTCTGAGCTGGAGGAGGCCATCGGTGCAGATGACTCCACAGAACTGCTATTCTGAAGTGAATGCTCATTACCTTATTTTTCAAGATATATTTGCATAATTTTGTGTCTAATTTTGCATTACATAAATATGTTTGCCTCTGCATGTGTTTAGGTCACAGCCACATTCTTCTAGTAAGAAAAAAATATTTTCAAAGAGGAAGCTCAGTCCAGTTTATCAAGCACATGAAACATAAGGATAAGTGGATTTTGTAAATGCATGCTGTGAAATTGGCTATATTTTTTTTAAAACATCAGCTGCTAAATTTCTGTACCAAGTGATTATTTCTGACAGATAAAACTAGTTACTAAGGACAACAACAGTAATTCTGCAGCAGCAGCCTATTGTGAGCATAGAAAGACGCATTATTTCCATGAGTGAACAAGATTGGCTTTTCCTGGGGNGGAAAAAAATTTTAAGAAAAGGGGGCTTGATGCAGATACAAGAGTGAAAATAGACAAATTAGGAGTTCATGCAGCAATCTCACTCCCTAGCAGAGAAGCTAATGCAGCATGACATCGTGTGCCAGGCTGCAGCTCACAGAATCTGCCCTGGAAAACATCCTTTGGGGAGATGCAAAGGTAAAGGCAAAACTGAGACCTAGCAGAATGGGAGGAAAAGTCAGCTCTGCAGGTTTGGGAGAAGTCAGCTCTGCAAATTTGCTTCTCTTTCTTGCAACTCTGCCAAAGACACAGAAACCTGTTTGAAATTCATGGGGGCACATTCATCTGTCCCTCAGCTGCTCCAAACCCATTTAACCAGGAACAATTAAGTGGTTTAGAAACTGCAGGACAAGCTGCACTGGGCAATTACTTCATAAGGCTTCCAAAAAGTAGATTTGAGGAGCTGGGGAACAGAGACCTAAAAGCAAATTCATTCCTTTCTTTACTGTTTTCCTTTGCTTGACTTTTCTAGGCTGCACAGCAAGGGTATAGTCATGCTCAGTGCTAACTGCTGTGAAATTTGAAGCATCTTTAATATCTCCTAGTCCTGTTTGCTTGGATCCACCTGGATGTGAACCCAGCAGGAGGCTCACTCACGCTGTGAGCTGGACAGGGGCTGCTGGTGGGTGCAGAGGCTGCAGCAGCCCTGTCCCTCTCTCAGAGCCCACGGCAGCACCAGCACTGTGCCCGAATGCCAACCCTCCCTTCCCACAGCCTGCCTGCCCTGGCACCCCCCAGGTGAGCTGGCACAGACACACTGCAAGGAGGGAGTCCCTCTGAGAGGCAAAAAGGCTCTTTATGTCACAGCTCAGCATGCTCTGACACTGCACTTTCTGCATCTGTCTTTCAACAGTGGAAGGAACTGCAAACTGAGAGACCAAGTCAGCTGTGGTTCCTGAGACTAAAAAGGACAATGTTGAAAAGTCAGGCAGGACCCAGGCCCATCCTGGAATAGTTAAAGGGAGGCAAATATTCTGGTTTTTAGGGTGCATGAACAAGCATCTTTAACGACACAGGTGATTTAGCTCAGGTCTTTTACTTCTATCAACAGCTCAAGGAGATCCCAGAGTCTGGAACAGCCCCACAATCTCATAAAGAAACGTGAGTATGGGCAAAGTAGAAGACAGTCAAGCTGTCATCTCTTAAACATAATTATGTCCTTAGTCTGCATTTGAGGAAGGATCAAGTAATGTAATGCCATCATGATATCTGCATTAAAAAGATCCAAAGAACACAGCACTTGCTGTTTGAAAATGCACAGCCCCACCCTCCTTTGGGGAGTCCACATCCAGCAGATCAAAGCAGGAAACAACTGAGTGAGTTCACCATTTATTGACAGAGCACAGGGTGACATCAGAAATCCTGACTAGCTGCTTTAGTCACTTAAATGTAGTAAACAATAACCTAAATACAGAGGCACATTGATGTATTTAACTGCAGTTCACTTGGAGCCAGGAGCAGAGTTAGGAGTTCAGTATAGGCTATGCATTTATGAAAGCCTGAGTGCACCCACATGAAACACAACAGGTCCTTTTACTTCATTTGGGATTGTATCCCAAAGTATAGATCTGAAACAAACTTGAGTTAACTTACAACAGCATTTGCAGAAGTCTGTAACAGTAACACCAAGAACTTAGAAATTCGGTCATAGCTAGGCTAAAGTTATCTCAAATGAAATAGAATAGAATTTAAAAGTTCTGTTAAGAGGAAGTTGCAAGAAAATCTACATCTAGTGTTCATAAAAGGCTGGGATTAGATTTTATCAAATGTCCATATAAACCCAGAACAAAACAGAGCTGGAACCCTCAGCTTCGAGAAGAACCTGGCAGCATCTTCATGAGAGGGCACAGCAAAGAAAAAGAAGCTGCTCATCCCCACCTTGGTCAACCAAAGGCCACAGCCTCATACCCCAAAAGTGAAGGTGGGTTCAAGCACCCCACAACAGGGTCAGGACACAGATGGACACTCTGAAAGAGGTGTGCTGGGTCTGCAGCACCCAGCCAAAAGAGATTCCTGAGCACTCTGAAGCTCAACACTTACACGGCCCAATTTCATGGGCAGAGAGAAAGAGCAAAGTGTGGCTCTCCCCAAGGCCTGCACAGCTCACCAAGGCAATTCCCACCAGGAATACCAGCAACAGACCTACAGATGGAAACATCTATCATGCATTTTGCCAGAAACCACTTCACAAGCTGACAGGCTGTTTATGCCTCTAATAATCTTAATGGCTTTGTGTAGAAGAGGATGCAATTGAAAACCCCACGATTGTACTTAAGTTGTCAAGGATACAGTTGTCATAGTTACAAGTAAAGTTCAAGTGTCACTTATTCAGGGTTGCCTATTTATATATCGGCACCAACAGTGCTGGGCAGTCCCAAGAGTCTTCAGAAGAACAGAAATGGAGAGACTAATTTTGTCCTTCAAGTCTTGACAAAACAATAAATATTGCACACAAAAGCATAATAAACTGGGTTTTTTGCACAGCTCCCTTCTCTCCCTCCACATGCAGCTAGCATTTAAGTCAGTCTGTTGTGAGCACTGCAGCAAAAGCACAAACCAAGCTGCACTGCTCAAGATGAAAACCTCACACCTACGGCTTGGCAGTACTGTCCAGTATCCATCAGGACATGACAATCCCTTCCTGCTTCACGGGACCTGCACTCAGGTCAGGGCTGAACCAGCAGTGAAGCCAGAACAGGTTCAGTCCTTCCATCAAGTTTTTAAAACTCATTTACAGTCAAAAGTGTCACTACACTCATGTGTCCAGGTTCTCCTCCTCAGGTGCCTTCTAAGCAAAGTTTGGTGCTGGATAAGAATATATGATTTTCTTTTTTATTAAAATAAAATCTTTCTGCCCTTGTCTCTGTTTACCCTCTCTCCAAAAAATATTGGGCCAAGGAAAGACTTCTGATCCCTAAATCAATGAATAAAAACAGGTAGGGATGTTGTGATTATGGCACACTAGGATTCAGGTGACCCACTCAACTGTTGAGCAGCTCATTTTTGGTCCAAGAACTATTGCCACAGCTAAGGTGGGATGAGATGTGCCTATACCTTCCCTGTGAAAGAACATCTTCTCAGGAAAAGAAAAAATGGGATTGAAAAAGCATCTGCTAGAAACTGGGCAAGTTACAGATGCAAAGCCAAAAATACCTACACAAATGGCATAATGGTACATAAATGATGATAAAAAAAGAAGTACAGCTAAACTAATATTAGCTGAAAAATTCTAGATTTTTTAGGAATTTCTTAGTAGTTCCCCCCGAAAAAACCTGCACTTTGATATTTCAGTGAACCTTACCGGTGAGGTACCTATAAAAACATCTCTTCAAGCCTGCATATTTTAAATCCATTTTAAATGCAGGTGACAACAACATATCCAAATCATGCCTGATCATTTCCACACACTTCCCAGACCAAACCAGCCCAGCTCACAATGGATTAAACAAATTATGGCACAGCCGTGCTTTTCAGATGAGTTGCTCCGCAAGCACTTGGTAGTTTTGAAAAAATTAAAAGTATTGTAAAATACCCTCAAGTGGTATTTCCAAGGAAATTCAGTTACATTCCTTGCAAGATTTTATTCCTAGCATCTTACTGCTGCCTCCTCAGAGATCAGGAAAATAGAGAAATAGCATCAAATAAAAGCACAACTTGTTCTTCTGTGTCATGAGGCATAAAATAGCTCGTTTGCAGGCAGCCTGCACCAAACCAAGGGAAACATCTTAAGCCGGGGTGAGAGCTCTGGTTTCTCTCAAGGTGACCCCCATTCCGGCTGAGCACACGGAAAAGCAGAGCCATGCAGGAGATTTCTTGTACAAGGGGTCTAGAAAACAAACCAGGAGCAGCTATCCCTGCATACCCACGGCAGGGACAGGGTAACAACACACACACACACACACACACAGACCTGCTCAAACACCAGTTCCCCTGGGGACACAGAGCGTGCAGCGCTGCCGGACGCTGTGCCCACCCCACCACCCCCAGGCACACGGCAAAGGCACTTACAGGACTTGGATGCAAACTCCAGCTCTCCCGATGGAAGTGCTGCTCCCGAGCTCCCCACAGCCAGCTGCTGGGTTGGAAGTGCTGCTCCCTGCTTCCCTGCCCGCTTCCCTTCAGCGCAGGCTACTGCTGGTTGTGCTGGTGAGGAATGCCATTGCTGCCAGCTCCTTCCAGCAGCCGCACAGCAGGGACAGGCATCACCCAGGGGAAGCCCTGAGCTGCAGCCCCGCAGCTCAGCTGGGGGGGGGGGAATGCCCCAGTTAATGCAGGTTAATGGAACCAGCTCCTGGCAGCTACAGCCCGTGCTCAGCCAAAGCCAGCGGAGAGGAACACCCAACTCGCCTCAAACCCGAGAGCATCTGGCTCTGGAATGTCCGAGTTCATCCAAAAGCCTCCTCGGCAGCTTTCTGGAAACAAATTCCGAGATGCAGAGCCAGGCTGCGTTAAGGTTTGAAATAGCTCCTTAGTTTTTCAACAACTGTGGAAGTTGAAGAACAGGTTTTGTCCCTAAACCCCTTATTTTTACTCTGCTTTGCAAATATCCTGAGGGTGACACCCAGGCACACGACTGCCACAAAACAACCTTGGTTTGGTTCATTCCCGTCAGGTGGTGTGCAGGCAGCACGGCAGCCAGCCAGCACGCGTCCCAGCGGCACCTCCCGCTGCACACTGCTCCTGACGGCAATGGGGGAGATGTGGCTACCCACAAAACACCAGCAGCATCTCCTCAGGCACAGGGATGCAGGGAAAAGCAGCACACGGTGCTACGGCCGAGGCTGGGCTGCCATCGCCAGGTTGCCATGGCGCCGGGGGGCAGGAGGGAAGATGCGCCAGAACGCAGAGAGGCTGAGCCACTTCAGATTTAAATCCCTGTGACAGCATTTCGGCCGAGCCACTGCACGGTTGCTGTGGCAACCGACGAGTGAAAAATCACAGAGGAAATCTGTAATTATTACAAGTGAGGTGGTGACTTACCCACTTCAGTAATCAGGGCATTCAAGGGGCTGGAGCAGAGGAGGGGAGCTTGTGCCCCCCAACAGGCAGGGCTGCAGTGCAGCAGGGAGCCAGGCACGAGTTCTGTACTGGGGGTCCTGCTTTAGGCTCTGTAGGCTCCACTTGGGCAGGATGTTTCCTAAGCACAGGGTTCAGACTGAGGTGCTGCACCCCCATCTGCAAGGGGGGAGATGAGGGAGCAGCCAGAGCGAAACCCCAGACTTGTGCTGCTGGTTCAGCACGAGCAGAGCCGGGCGTAAGGAAGGGCCTACAGCAGGCAGAGGCAAGGACAGATATCAGGAGCAAGGGACAAAGATGGAAGATGCAATGCTCACAGGAAGCAGATTAGGTCCCTGGCAACTGAGTGACTCCAGTTTGTGCTGCTCCTGCAGCATCACAGTTTTTCCCCTTCTCTCAGAGCAGCCACAGCAGCAGTATTGGCTCAGCTGGGGTGGATGGTGTGATGATCACTGTGCTAACACAGGAACAACAAGGGACAAAGTCATTCAGGCAGGCCAGATACACTCTGCAGTGTTTCCACTGTAACACTAAATGACCCAGGTCATTTACACACCAACAGATCCTACACCAGCATCCACACAATCCATTTAAACCCGTTGCAGAAGTACAAGTTTTAAAGCCACCATGTTGTTTTCCAGAGCTTTTCTAATGGACAAAATGGACAACAGAACCGCATCCAGACAAACTGTCAATCAAAATGCCACTAACACCAACAACGAAGAGAATCAGATGTGGTTAATCCTGTTCTGGTTTCCTTCTCCCTTCCTGGAGCCCGGGATCTCATGTGAGTACAGTGAGCAACTGCCAAGACAGGTGCCCAGACTGCAGTTATTTGTAAGACAGATCCCAAAACAAACGGTTGATTTGATCCAAAATAAGAACTGAAACTGATCCCTCACCTTCTTCATAATTTAAAATCTGTTGTTAACTACATACACAGACTGTAAACAACACATTTAAACTGGCCTGTACTGGTTACCAGTCATTAAAACAGGCTCTAGATTGAACCTGTTAACCAGATAATCTACCACAGAAAGTGCCATAATTTTATTCAGACAGATGTTTAATGCAGGAACACATCACAAAGCAGAGGGAAGGACTGAGAAAAGCTGTAGGTGCTTACACTCACCATGAAAAAGGTGGGAAAAGCCAGCACACTGCAGCTTTCCAGCCTGTGGCTGGCCAGAAGGCTGATTCCTACCCTAGCACATCCAATAACTTTACCCTCTGTGTAGAGAGGCAGTTTTTCTTTTGTGAAAGAAGTTGAAAGGCTCACAAACAGAGTGGAATTCAGCACAATCAATACCACTAGCTGCAGGCATTTCATTTGGTGGGCAGCTGTTGAGCTTGAAAAAGTCAGAGGCTGCACGTGTTCAGGGCACACCTGAACGGCACCTGCACTACTCTCTAATCAGTAACTACTGTAACTCACACTGACCCAGGGACAGGGGGATCACCCTCCTCTGTTCTTCAGAAGTCAACTGCTTTAATTCCCATTAAACATGAGAACTTCACATTCGGAAGGAGAGGGATATAGGAATTAAGCACTATTACTATGAAATTCTACTATTCAAAAGTCCTGTTATTTCCTGTTTATTCAGGCAATAGGTAAAAAGGAACAGCAATTGGGGAGTTTTCAAAACAGTTCAGGGAACACAGACATGCACACAGTGTTAAAAAGACTCTGTTACTAAATTCCCTAGTATGTTTAGAACATTATTTTTGGGCTCCAGATGGAGAAAGAAACTAGTGCCAATCTGATTCAGCAAGATACATGTTTCTCAAATTCCTTTTACTTCACAAGGCCCATTCACAAAACTGGAGTTGCGAATGAGCCAAAAAACTCTGCTGAATTAAAGGCAAGGTAGAAAAACTGGGAACTGGAAAACTCTCTGGTGATCAAAACCTGAAAGTTACCCACTAGAGAAAAATCCAAAGGGCTGTTGCATAAATCGTGCATATTTACTCCTTATATATTGCCTGTTTAACCAAACTAATGAATCTGCTGCATTATCATACAGGTACTAAATACCTGGATACCAATTTGAGGAGCTAAATTGGACCTTACTAAGTGTGCTAATGCCTAAACTCACTGATGAAGGCTCATCGAGGTACATCTCTACTGCACCCTCAACTCTCAAGGTAGCAATGACACCCACACAAGAAACTGGGCTCTGCTCTTCAGTCTGATACATCCAAGTGGAGATTTTATGCACCACATTTATGTATTAAAAAGTGTTGACCAGTTTTGGGACAATTTCTACAAAGATTTGGATGTATAGGAGTTCTAGTACAAGTTGAGCAAGTCCAGCTTACTTGCTGGGGTCAGAGATGAGGGACCTGGAATCAAGAAACTGATGAAGGATGCCATGTGCAACTGTGATGTTAAGGGAGGCTGCAAAAACAGTGGGAAAACAAACCCAGGACAACTACTCCAGGATGAGTACAATCAGTATGGAATAACAAGCTAGTAGCTAGGTTAAACAGCTGGTTTATTTATTTAACAAAAACCTCTTGTGGGAGATGTTCATCTTCCTAAGGGTAGCTTATAAAAGTAAGCAGCACAATGGGACAGTGAGTGGTTCCCTTCGGATTGCTGCCCTCACTGGTACTTAACCTCTCTCTCTCAAGAGGGCACTGTCACAGAAGCTCAGGAAAAGAACAACAGCAAATTTCCCTTCTCCTTCATAAATCAGGGTTTCACCAAATGGATGCAACTGCAGGATTTAACAGTAATCATTGAAGAAATTATTCATAGAAGATCCATCACGTGCTTTGTTAGTGTCAGTGTCATCTTAAACTGCCCCTTTTCCCTCTTTGCTGTTAACTAGTGACAATAAATAAAAGATACTCAGAAGTTGGGAGTTTCACAAGAGATGAGAGGAATGTGGCTGCAAGCCTGCTAATCTTGCTCACCAGCCAGAGCTGAGGATCAGTTATGCAAGGCTGCAAGTGGATTTTGACCAGATATAACAAACAGTTCCTTTCTCCTCTCTTTTCCATTTGGAACAACAAAAGTGAAGCTGTGAGCCATTTCCTGTCATTTATCAGATCACTCTGGAAACTCATTTTCTCTGCATATTTTCTGGGGAAAAAAAAAGATACTTTATGCAAGTGCTGCATCCCAAAATGATGCAAACAGCCTTAGGTTTGCAGGGTAGTTGTGCCTTCTGAGCTTCTTTTCTGAAGAACACCACTTTGAGTTAGCCTTCCTGCCACCTGCTCCCATCATTCTGTCTCCCATCCACACCAGAGAGATTCCCAATTTGGGGAAGAAAAATCAGCAAACCCTTCTTGGTGTCCAGTGGAGTCACAAGTTCAGCTCAGAACAAACCAGGTACAATACAGTGAAAGGAAACAACCAAGCAGTGTGAGGAACAAGTCCACCCTGAGGAGCCACCACACTTCACTCCCTGTTGAAACATCACCTACCCATGGAAGCCACACCCATAGTCAGTCCTACCATTTTGATTGAACCAAGTCCCACCAAAACCTACAGAAAAGCAAAACAACAAATTCTAAACTGTTACACAATCAGGTAATGATCCAATTTTCATGAATAAGTGAACAGCAGGAATCCTACAGCCTGCATCAGAAACAAGAGGTGCTTTCCAATCACCTTCTTGGCCAAGGGAAAGAAAAAAGTCACTAATAAGAAATTAGGCAAGCACTCTCCTGCTACTGCTAAAAGGAAATGGCATTTGAGTTTCATCACTGAAAGAAAAAAAAGCACATTTGTCCACGATAGTTACTGCAATGCACAGATTGTTACTGGAATCAGTAAAGTCCTTCCCAGTCAAAGGCCCCATAACATGAATCCAGCCCCTAGCATTGCTCCTCATTGTGTCTACTTGCCTCTGCCCCCTCCCTTTGTAGCACTAACCAGCCCTTTCTGTTTTGCTTCAGCTGCTTTTCACAACAGTCAAGGCAGAAGCATCATATTCCAGGGCCCCTTCCAACACCCACTGCCCAAACCACAGAACAAAGATTTGCTCCCCTGTAGATCCATTACCTGGTAAAACCGCCCTGCAAACAAGGAATGTGGAGTTCATCTGAGCCCAGCTCATCCTCTGCTTTCCTACCTCCACCAGCACTCTCTGATTGTGTAATCCTATTTCTCTCTCCAGGAAGCTGCATTGCAGCAATAGCTGTGGAGCAAAAAACAAGGCTTGCTTTATACTGGAGCTGAGAGGGAAGAACACGGCAGTGAATGGCAGCTCAGTCCATACAGGTAAATCCCCTCCCTCCCTGCATCACACCTGCAGCTCAGTCCATACAGGTAAATCCCCTCCCTCCCACCTGCAGCTCAGTCCATACAGGTAAATCCCCTCCCTCCCACCTGCAGCTCAGTCCATACAGGTAAATCCCCTCCCTCCCACCTGCAGCTCAGTCCATACAGGTAAATCCCCTCCCTCCCACCTGCCATGGAAGCCCATCAGTGTCAGTGTGCTGAGCTTTGCCTGCACTGGTACAACTATTAAGGATGGAGAAGTCATGGTTTGTAGCCTGTCCACAGCACCCTGTGGCAGGATTACCCTCTGGCCTGTTGCCATGAAGCATTTTATGCCTGAAATCTGACCAGAGCAGTCTGGCTTGGTTTCTAACAGCTTTTTTACCTGTCATGTTCTCTAATCCCCAATGAGGCAATCATTTATATAATCAGATATATAAAGTGAAAGCTGTTGAAAACACTTCAGTACAAACTTACTACATCCATCCTGCTCCTAGACTCCTAATTTTTTTTGGTGAACATCACAACATCAATATGAAGCAAGCACCTTACAAAAAAATGTGTAATTCATGACAGATGTGGAAAGAGAGTTAACAGAGAAGAACAAGATGGCTGGTTCCCATTATTTTAGAAGCAATCTGACTGACAATTTAGGAGGAAATATAATACAAACTGAAAATATTACTGCTATTAAGTATTTTAAATAAACTTGGTGTAACCTAATTTTCATGATATTTATGTTACTTCTGCACATTTCTGTAGTGCCAGACCAATTAAAACATATGAGTTTGTTGTCAAGAAATGCTGCCAAGAACCTCCACACACTTCATCTTTCATTAAAAGAGGAAGCAAAAATTGGCATGCTATGGTGATGTTCAAAGTCTTTCATCAAAATTAAGCTTGATGAGTTACAAATACAAATGAGTGGTATTATTCTTCCCTTTCCCTGCAAACTAATTTTTTTCCCTGTTTTCTTCAGTGGCCTCTGAAGCCTGTATTCTTGCACTACCTCATTCAAAAAGGAAAAGGCCTGGAAGGGCAAGAGGTGATATCTCTTGTGAAAAAAATATGTAGGGCTGTTCATTTGCTGGGGAGGAAAGAGGAAGAGGAAGGGGTGATTTAATATTGAGAGTACAGGCAACAAAGCCAGCATGGAATCAGCCAGCACTGGGGAAGAAATTTCTATGAGAAACTTGCTGCCCTGTGCTTTCCCCAGTGCAAGCCTTACAGATGGAATCTGGATGCTTTAAAATTGAGCCAAACATCAAAAATAGGACACCACAAAAACATCATCACTAATTTATGTGTTTTTCCAACACCCACTGTTCTGTTCTGTGAGAAACCAGTGACGGAACCAAGGTCACAAGGGGAGGGGGGAAAAAAAAAAGCCCTGTACCCCAACAAAAAACTAGAAAGAAAACTTTGTGCTGGCAATCCACACTCTTGGGTAACACTTTTCCATGCTTCCTGTAAACATTGCACCCAGGCTGAGCTGTCCACCAACACCTCGGGCAGGGCAGCACCTCTCCCACTGCTTCCCTCAGCTCACCCTGTCCCCCTGCAAGCTCCTCTTTCCACACCAGCAGCTCCTTCCTTCAACCAGCAGGACAGTGGATGTTCTGCCGTGCCTCCTTCAGAGCTATAATGCTCTTCTAGGCAGGAGCATCTGCTTTTAGAGCTGATAGGCAGGACTAAGAGCTCTTAAAACAAATCTGAGCCACCAGAAAGCTGTGTGGGAAGAGCAGTGGAAATGGAGAGCATGTCACACTGACACTGCGGGCAGCCTGAAAGGCTCCAGAGGAGGAAATCTGGTGGTCGTGACATGCAGATGGCAGAAGAGATGAAAGGAAATGCAGGAGAGACGTGCTGCTCCTGACTCCAGGATCATCCATGCTCTCAAACATGGCCCATACAGCTGGGACAGTGACACGGTCTGTGGGGAACAGACTCTGACAAGAGAGCATGAACCTAAACTCACCCAGCAAAGGGCCTCCTAAGGGAGTCAGCACAGGATACAAATGCACTATAAACCAAAGAAAGCACCTACAGGTTTCTCCCCCAACAGCAGCTCCCTCCTGAGGCAAAGGAACAGCTTCCTACTTGGGAAGACATCTCAGGGATGCACTACCTGCACAGCCACTCTTGTGTGGGCTCCCAGCAGCTGCCCACACCTTGGAACAGGCATGTTGTCACATCCCAATCAGGCCAGGGTTAAACTGAATTAGTGTATTCCAGCAGGTGCCAGGTAAGGATTGTCCAATTTCTACACTATTATCCAGCCAATTTTCAAGCTTCAGGCATTTTGAGGACATTGCTAAAAAATTACTAAGCAAAACAGAATTATATATGGGCAAAACAGCTGCAAAGCAATGCATTTTCATTGGTAAAATTAAAACTGAACTCTGCTTGGAGACAGCAAGGGAAATTTTTTTTGAATAAGGAATATTTTAAAGTATTTGAGATAAGGGAAAGCTGGAGACAGGTTTAGAAGTTTTTGCTCTGCTCAGAATTACAGCTACACAGCTAAACCAGTAAGTTCAGCACTTCATCCTGTCACCTGGAGTGCATTTAAGACATACTGACTTTTTACATGAATTCTGTAGCAAGCTGCAGTACATCCCCCAGAAATGCCAGCAGAACTAGATGTTAGTGTTTAAACTGCCAAGTTTCACAAGAGTCACAAGAAGATAAACACTCCCTGCCAATGCCAAGTTGCACTTCAGGAAAACCACAAAATCTAAATGGGAAAGTCACCAAGTCTGAAGCTTTATTGCCTTTAAGGTGCCTTGCTCCTTACCACAGAAGTTCCAGAGTACACTTCCTTTCAGCCAGAGCTCCAAGGAGGAATTTGACACAATACAAGCACTCACCTACACAAATACTTTATTTCCTGCATTAAAACTGAGAGAGGTTCACTGAAATAATGGCAGAAGACATTACAAAGAGGAATTGTTTAAGTGTGAAAAACTTCAACTTAAGTTCACATTTCTTCAACCTGACAGAATTCATTTACGAAAGGCAGTACTTTCAGTGACTTCAGTACTTTGTCACATCAGCCAGGACAACACAGTTTCATCATTTTATAAAAATTAAGTTCATCACTAGGGCAGACCTGAACACTGCAGGTGCCCAACCCTATCCCTTTACAAAGGCATTTAGTGAGATCAGCTCCTTGCTGGTGCCATAAAATAATTCCATGACTGTCCACCCCTTGCTAGGACATGCATCCATTTCCACAACAGAATTTATGGCCATGGAAGCTGTAACACACAACATGCAAAATACTCCAAATGCACAAATTAGGAAAAAAGAACCTAAACTTCAAGCTGCAAAGCACAGGATTTCTTTTCAAAAAGAAAATCATACCCTCTGATTCATTCTCCTTGCTGGAAGTAGATGTATCTATACTGGACAGCAAGAGAGACAAGCTGCTTCTTCCATACAGCCAAGAGCTACAACACATCAGCAAGATTCCTACCTCATTCTTCTGCTGAATTTCTAGAACTAGCTAAATATGGAAAATGAAGACTAAAATATTTTGTGAAAGGAAAATGCAATCTAATACAAGGATGCAGTACAGAACCCTACTCCCACAGATCAGAAGAGAGCCTGAAAGCCACAGGAATTGTTTACAACAATATTCTCTGTTTTAAACACTTTGCATGCTTTGGAAAACCCCCAGAATACTGTTATTTTTGCACAAACACCATATGGCTAAGAAAATATCACTTTCTCTGTTTTCCTGGACCACAGCTGTCATTTCAGACAACAGGACCATGATCTGATAAAACAGATCACAACACTCAGAAAACCAGAAGGGGACAGAGGTTGTTTTCAAGCCACAGAACAGTGGCTGGGAGAATTATCTACTTTTAGTTGGTAGCAGCTCTGACCCTTAAAGCAACATCTTCTGTACATAAAGAAGACAAATTTGAAAGCAGATCAACCTGGAAAAAGAATAGGGTGTTTCTGCCTCTGGAAAGATAAATCTGTTACATAAGTTTTAACGCATATCCATCCTTCCACAGGCAATGGGCCCAGAGTGATAATTATCTGTGTGGTGGATTCTTGGTCTTTAAGCTTCACTGCTCCTGATGTGTCATTTTTGCATTACTTACCTGTACTTTCACAGCTCCCTACATGTCAGCACCAGATACTTTCCTTCTGATAGAACCCAGCTCTTTTATGTTACTTTTTAAAATGGGATAAGACACCTCACTATTTGATTCAGACTTATCACTATTTCTGAAAAACTCTTAAGAGCTTAAAAAACAAGAACAGGCAGTGCTGAAAAAGCCTGCTTGAACAACAGTTGTGCACACAGACAAGCTGCAACATACAAGGAGGAATGAAAAGGTATTTGAAAACAATAACGATGAGAAAGGTCTTACATGGAATCTGAGAATTACTCAAGATATTCCCTTTTCTTCCCTGCTCCCTCTCAAAAAGGCAAAGCCAAGAGCAAAGGAGATTCATCCAAGTTCAAAGAGTCCCTATTTGATTTAAAGTTTTTGGTATACAGCCAATCCAGCAAGATTTAAAGATACAACTGGGTTGTATCTTTACAATAGAGGGAAGTGCTACCCGGTTTATACAGCACATACAGATCGTGCCACTCACTCAACAGCCCTCTTTTCTGAGACACTTCCACAAGCTCACTTCATTTGGGTAACAAAGGAAGGGAATTTAAGTTGTACTTGAAAGAGATAAAAATTTCTAACAGTAGTGTTTCTGGAATAGACTCTCAATCCTAGAAGTCAAGAAACAAAGCTTAGAAGCCAAGAACCAGATCCAGCTGGCCTTAGAGCAGCTGTGAACTCTAATGTGAACCCTAAAAATCCCTGAATGTGTGAGGCTAAGCAGCAGTAGAGGTACATCATGGCATCACCTGAGCTGTTTTAATTCAGGCCCAACACTCAGAGCACAAACCCAGAGGAAGACACTGCACCTCCCAGGGCAGGAGCGGTGCCTGTGCAGCTGCAGCTGGGCTGCTGCCCACGGCGCCTGTGGGAACACAAGGCATTAAATAAATTGCTCTCAGGCTTGGCTGTTAAGCACCACACCACTCAGACAGGGCAAGGGGAACCACCTAGAGACCCCCAAGCTGCTGGCAGGGGCAGCAAGAGCTGGTTTGAATGTACATACACATGGCAGGCAAGAATCTGAATTCCTCCCCGCTTCTGAAATAGTCCAGATCAGGACGTTCTCCTTTCCCAATGACAGCACAGCTGCCAGCAGGACACCTACTGATTTGCTTGTTTATTTGCATGCTGTGCTTGCTTACTGTCTCTGGGCATAAATATTCAATTTTATCCACTTATTTGAGTTTACTTTGGGTCTGGATGCACAAGACACCTCACTGTACAGTATGCCTCCAAGGCTGTCACCCCTCAGAAGACTAAAGGCCTAAAGAAAAACTAATAAAACAGTTTTATTGCATCTTTCCACATGTATTTTACAAGTGGCCGACTTGTCTAGTAACACCACACACTTACTGACTCAGGTCTTCATTTTTCTGCAGATCTCTGAATCACTGTCCTCTGCGCTCGGGATTGTCCAGGAGGAACCACACACACAGACTGCAGACACAGAAGAGCTGAACACTCACCCCCAGTCCAAAAGGCTACCCAGCATGTAACTTGCAATTACAGCTTTCTTCTCCTGTATCTCTGTCAGCTTCCCTATCTGTACAGTCAGACCAGTGATGTTTGAGGAATGCTTTAAACACTAAGGATGAGAACCATCACAAAATCCAAATATTAACCTTTGCACATGCTGTGCTTCAGTATGGTGAGCTGTGATCCAGCATTTGAATCACTGACCTCCAAGGCTGCATTTGTAACTCCAGTCAGAGAAGACAAACTGCCCCCCAGACATGATTTGCCCAATACTCACACTACAGAAAAAGAAAATTACAATAAAAAACCAATGCAACAAGAACTGCAAAACTGCCAATTCAATTCATAACACAATAACCAGATTATAATAGGATTCAATTGGTAATTTCCTTACTGTAGAGCTTCCAGAAGATAACCCTACTACTACTCTCCTCTTACCCCAGTAAAGGGATAAAGGCTTTCAACCTTTACCAAATTCCTTGCTTCAAACTGTAAGAGTAAAGACCCTTTTAAGAGCCCATACCCATCAACTGTGCCTTTGAACTGTAGGGCAAAATCCAGTATTTGTAAGCCTGAACATTCATTACTGATTACAAAATTACCTGGAAATCTCCCACAGTAGTTCAGTTTCTTTGCATATCATTCCCTTCTCTGTTTATTTCATAAACAGAGATGGAGAATCACAGAGGCAAAAGCCAAGCTAGCCAAAGGCAGAGCTCTGGCCGAACAGCCCTGGGCTACTTTAAGCACAGATGACGGTAAGGGAAGTGATTCTAAGGATGTATCAAACCAAAGCATGAGGTATTGGCTTGGGTTTTGCATCCCCAGCACCAGCTGGAGAGGACGCCGAAAAGCCCAGCTGAACCTCAGCTGAAGTGCAGCACCAGGCCTCCACCAACACCATTACTCAGCTGCTTGCAACACCTCAACCAGGGGAGCCCTCCACGCAAAGCCAGTGCCGTTCTCCCCACGGTGCGCTGCTGTTTCCCCTCGGGTTCTGTGCCCTGGCGTTCCCTTTCCCCCCTTTCCTCGCCGCGGGTCCGTTCCGGGACCCAGCCGCCCGTCGGGGCTGCCGCTGCCGGGGCTCAGAGCATCCCAAACCCACCTCCCGGTGCGGCCGAACGCGCGGGGAACAACGACCCTTCCAGCTCTCCGCGGTGCCCAGGGCCCACCGGGGTCCAGCCCCATGCTCAGGGGCAGGGCAGGGCAGGGCAGGGCCGGGGCCCCGAGCGGGCAGGACAGGACAGGACAGCACCAGCCCCGCGATCCCCGCCCGACATCGGGAGCCCCTCAGGGCGCGCCGGGCCGGGGACCCGGCGGAAGGGCATCAGCGAGCGGCGGGGGCCGCGGGGCTGCCGCGGAAAGGCGGGCACCGCCACCCCCGGGGATGGGGGCGCTGGGAGACGGGGGCCCTCGGGGAGTCCCGCTGCCGGGCGGGAGCGATGGGGGGCGAAGGCAGCGGCCCGTCGCGGCCCCGCGTGGTTCGGGCGCTCACCG
>VZTR01031138.1:2176949-2189907 GCA_013400775.1 Chaetops frenatus
GCCGCCCGCCCTCCTCTCCGCCTGCCCCGCGCCCCCCGGCTCCGTGGGCCCCCGCGCATCCGCGACAAAGGCAGCGGAGCCTGCGTCCTCCATCCGTCGCGCATCCGCGCCTCTTCCCTAACCGCGCCGGGAATCCCTGCCTGCACTGTTACAGCTCCACAAAGACCCACTGTCCTTTTCTTATTGCCTCGCATTTATTTACCTGCTGCCACTTGCCACGTACTTAATTTAGCAAAGGCAGCAACTGGGAAAGTCATTTGGTCTTCTAAATCTGGTTAGAAATTAAAATTAAAGCCAGTACGATGTCAAACTCCAAATTTAAAACCCAAATCTTCACCAACATCTAAGCCTGACCTAGACAAAACACGTTTTTGTTGCGGACAGTAGTGGATTGAAGCAGCCCAATCCCATAAGGAGCCCTTCTGCTCAGTTGCAGCTTGGTTCTGCTACAGCCGTGTGGTATTTGCAGACACAGTGCTGCCCTTGAAACTCCAACTCAGTAATAAATACCATTATGTATCTCATCCACAACAGAACCTATGGCAATCATGCTGAACCCTACCTCGACTCTCATCTTACAGAATTCCTCATCTTCTAAGGAATGAGAAGTCCTTGCCACACACAAAGTACCTCCACTTTTTCCCAGAATGTTTCCTGAAAACCCCAAACTGCTGGAGGCAGCCTCCTAAAGCTACTGTCAAAAAGTAGTCAATTAAATGCCACCCTCTTTTCAGGATTATTTCCACTGTAACTTCATCTGCAAGTCTAGATGAGAAGTGCAGAACTATGCATGCAACCTAAACTGTTACTCCAACATACTATATTGTCAAGCTAGAAAGGAACAGGGTGTTTAGCAAACTGTAAAATGTTTTGACTCAAAGTGTTGTACAGCAGATGGAGCTACAAGGATGGCCTACAAATAGCCACCTACACTTCAGAACACCCAGCAATGATAAATATACAGAATCTATCCCATCAAGGGACCATCCTCAGCAACTTTTGTTTCTACTGAAAAATGACACACAGACATTCACAACAATGCAGCTCTCAAAGTTTAACATCAACAAAGGTTTAAAAGAAATAAGTGCAATTAGTTTGCAATGCTTATTTAGATGTCACATAGAAGTTCAAGCTCTTCTCCTGACCAATACCTATAATTTTGTCACCTTTGCTTCTCTTAAGAGAGATAAAAGAAGGACAGGGGTAGGGACTGAGAAAAGGCATTTGTTTCATCATAAGGCAGTGGCAAAAGTGAAAATCAGTTTGCTTCAAACCAGATTCTTCCTGGAAGATCATGTGTCTATCCATTACCACTCTTCCCAAGAATATTTGGACATTCCTCCCTTTTATCTGAACTAAGTGCACTGCAAGGGTTCCACAGGTTCCCCTTTACCTCCTCTATGTTCCTCTCTCCAGAAAATGATCCATCTGGATGACCACTGGATTTGCCAACCAGATCCAGGAATGCTCCCAACTGTCTGATAACTTTATTTACCAAAAGGGAAAGTCAGTTTTCCAAATGAAAACTTAATCTCCACAGCTAAGTAGAAATATTCGTAAGTTTTAAATTAAGTGCCTACTTTCTCTTCCTCCACAGAAAGTAAGGACGTGCAGGTAAGTTTCTGTTGATAATTCCAAAGACTTTGAGAAATCCTGTGTGAGAAGAAACACAGGATTCTCTAACTGCACATACTATTTCACATCAGTTCAAATTGATTTCTTGTACAGCCTTCAAAAAAATCACTACTGAAATAAGCAGCTACATTCAAAAACAGTTGAATCTACAGAAGTTAATAACATTACATAACAAACCAATGAACACTAGTTTGGGAATCTTTGGATTAAAATGCAGTTTTTTATCTTTGAAGTTCAAATAAGGGTTCTGAGAGAGAAGTTTTGTATTAATCTAGGCAGATACATGCTCATATAATGTAATTTTTACTTGGACTGTACTCACAGGGAACGGCCATCATCATCTAATAACCTTTCATCCCATTAAAGAACAACAAAAAAATAGGTCTTCACACACATGAACAAGTTATGAAATAACTGACCTCAATCAAATGTAAAACAGGCTCTCAAGAAGTCAGTCAGATGCTTCTAATGAATGTCTGTACACTCCCAGGAGTGCCAGGCTTGAACAGCTCCATCACTGACACTCTCCTGGCGCTGAGGAGTGCAGTGGGCACAAGGACTTCCATGGCAGGGCACACATGGCACAGTGATACAAACACAACAGTGCATGTAACATTGAGAAAAGTACCAGCAGATTTTTGCTTTCGTAAATAACACGGGAAAGATTTAATAAATATGTTTTAGCAAAATCCTGGAGGCCCCCTTTTGTGTGAGCAAGACATCCTTGGCCACCTCCCTCCCCACATCCTCACGTGTGTATGCTGAGGGTAGAATTCCAAGTATTTCAAGAGCTAGCTGTAACATCTTGCTTCTTGTGGTACCTTCTCTCCTTCAACCTGCCTAGGACAGAATAGCTTAAAATTCCTGCAGGTCTATACAGGGTTGACCTCCTATACTCCAAAACCTCTATGGAGTATTTTTAGAGGCTCAAACTAAAATGCATCTTGTCTCCTTTCAGTTCAGACAGTGGCCCTAAACTAGAGTGATTTATATAGGACAAACTAAGAATTAAGGGCCAAGTTTCATAAACAAATTTCTTAGAAAGAAAATTTCATTCATGACAAACAAGTCTTGTCCAGAACACTGTTTCCCAAGTCCATAAATACAAATGACATGGAACTGGGATGAGACTGAGAACAGTGTCCATGTTCTGTAAACTAAAAAGGGAAGTGCATGACATCTGCACATCAGCCACATGGAAAAGGTTGAATACTTCTTTGCCAGACTCTAAAAGTGAAGTCACCAATCCCAAAGAACAAGTCACCATGTCACTGCCACTGTCTGGCATCCAGCAGATTGTTGAGAATGTCAAAGAAATCATGTCCAAGTGCACAAGTCCAGGAAACGAAGTGCCAAAACCAAAAAAGTAAAGCAAAACTGCATTGCAATACTTTCTGAGAACACCAAGAAGATGCTTTTCTTGGGATGAAAATCCTTGTATTAATACAACATCAAAATAGCTGTTCTCCTTAGATAAAGATCTTCTATTTTCTTGTGGGCCTGTCACATTAGGTGTTCAGCCATGATCTTCCACAATTCCTGTAGGAGCAGAGAAAATACATACAGGTAGTTTCTCACATCAGTAGGCTGCAATTATGAAAACGTTCAACATGCTCACTGTAAGACAAGTTTTAAGACATAACCTATACTTTCACCTATAGATGGTATCCAGCCATGGATGAATACCAAATCCATCTATTTAATCTCCTGGAACAACTACTAAATTATCTTTGAAATGGAGCAATATGGCTGATTTCTTCATTCATGCAGCAAGATTTAAAAAAAATAATGTGCATTTAGTATAAAGTAATTTGTTTTAAAATAGTTTGAGATCAGCTCAGTTGGTCAGCATGGTGCTAATAATGACAAGGTTGAGGGTTGGATGCCTGTATGGGGCCATTCACTTAAGAGCTGGATTCAATGATCTTTGTGGATCCCCTCCAACTCAGAATATTCTGCAATTCTGTGATTTCACTGATCTGCATGATCTTCTGCAGTATTTTGACTGATAATCCTGCTCTTTTTCTTAGCCTGTGTTGACAAATGGTTTCAATAATGCTGGTAAAAAACAGCTGAAGAAATAGTTTACAGAGGAATCAAAGTGTCACAAATGCATGGCTTATATAACACCCTCCCTTCTCAATCTTACTAGACAATAAGGATGAAAAACCCATAAGCACTTCCTTTCTTTAGAATATATTAATATATGCTTTGTCTGCTCCACAAAGGATAATTAGGCAGACTATCACATACTTTTCACCATGACATCTTTCAATTGTGGCAATATACTTAATATAAATAAAAATGTAGGCATTTAAAAAATGCATGTAGTTCAAGGATCAGCATCCTTCCTCAAAGCAGCCAGGGAATGAGTTTACACATTTATCTATAATCCGGGTTACTTTTGTGTACTTTTAAAACTTTTAAACAAGTTTCAAACACATGTTTTATGCCTGGAAGGTATCAGCATTAAGTAAAATAAATCAGTCTCATGAAGTAACTGTGGCCCCTGTCATCTCACTATGCATATGCACAGTATGTTGACTACAGCAACATAATTTCTTGGTACCAGATTTGCAATCCAGTGCAAGACTTGCAACTCCTCTAAAAAGATTTGTTAGATTGGATTGTTCTAGAAGTCTGTTAGCTGTTAGTTACCCTGCACAATATTCATAATAGCAGATAATTTGGGGAAAAAATGGAGAAGGAGAACCAAAAGTGCTTGAGAGGTAATTAGATAACCAGAAATATTGTATCTCACATGTTTCTCAATAACAGAAGTTTACAGCTAATTGACTTCTTCATAAACATTAGAACGTTATTTCCTGAACTCTGAACTGGGAAAGGAAATACTAGAAATGTGAAATGAAAGCTGTCCTACAAGAAAATAAATGAGAAGAGATGTTGGTCCCATTTTCCAGGTCAGACACAAAAATGGCATTTTACACAGCAAAAGTCTCTTATCCTTTGAGGAACTGAGCACAATCTCAGCCACTCCACTGCTAGTGATAGAAAATCAACCCTGTCCCAGCCAAAAGCAGGACATGTCAATCTAGATTATGTAAGCACAAACAAGGATCATTTTAAATCAAAAAAAGCTAAATGGAAATAAAAGATGATGTTTATTCTCCTGTTCTTACTTCATGTTACATAAATGGCCGATAACTAATTTGAGATGATTAGCCTGACACATTACATTTATTTTCATGAATGCCACTTACCAACTGCTCAATTCGCTCATAAACAAGGAACTGGCAGAAATCAAGCTTAATGGGCTCCACTGTATATTTCATTTTTCCATCTTGGATGTTCTCCAAATCACTTAGAGTATTTCTGAAATGACTGTAGGCTTCGCATGTAACATCCATATGTCTTAAAGTGAAGTTCAGCCTGGCAAAAGAATATTTCATTTAGAACATCTCTCCCATGCTGGAATCTTAGATAGGTGTGTAACTTCCCTCAGCTAATGAAAAAATGGGTCTTCTCAGCATAATTAACTCCCTTCAGCAGGCAAAAAATGTATGACCCCCTATTCCTGAAAAGCAGAAAAGATGTTATGACAGCATCAGTACACAGGAACTCTTGGATGAATCCTTCCATTGATTTTAGGGCACTTTGCCACAACAGAGTAATTGGCTTGGCTTCCTGGACAAACACCTGGCAGCAAACCACAGGAAGAGTTATTGCTTACATATCTCCTGAGATTTAAGGAAAGCCTGTTTGTGCATCAGCTTATGAATGGACTCCAACACACAACTACTTAAAAACATTCAATGATTCCTTGAAAGCAAACAAGAGACACTGTTCTAGAGTTACTCAAGCTGGGAAATATGAATCCTAATTCTAAGCCACTTCGTTCCACTCTGTGACCTCAAAAATATATAGCAAATGTTGTCAGCCATTATAGAATACATCAATCTAGCCACCTATTTATCCTTATTTTGAGAGAGGTTATCTCAGGGGAGGCAAAGGTAGGACAACAAAAGGCAAACTCTTGTGAAACTCAAATTCTGAACTGATAAAAATTAAGCATGTTTAAAAAAAAAAAAAAAGGCTTGTCCTGTGCATATACTGCAGGCTGTGATCAACTGATACAATGAAAATCAGAAGCCAACCTTTAATTAAAACAGATGTTTCTTTCAAATAAAAAAAGCACACAAAGAGCTTTTTATATTAAGTTCTTGGTTAACACTCACCTTTTTTCTAGTGCTAAGTAAACTGTGCAAGAATTTCTCAGGTTGTGTGTGATTCTATAGAGAGTTCTGAACAAGGCATCTGTCAGGTCATCGTCATAGAACACTACAAAAACCAAGATCAAGAGCATATATAAAATTAAGGATATAATTTACTTAAGTCTCTGTTATGAAACAACAACAAGCCTTAGTTTGATTACTCTAATCAAACAAGTCACTATTTTATCTAAGTGCAAAGTACATTTCTAGTGGCAACAACTGACCCTGTAGGAGTATTCACTTCTGCTGTTTGTCAGGCTTTTTTTAAGCTTTCTCTCATCAGAATGGGCATCACTTGTCAGACAATTTACAAGCTTTAACAAGAATTCTCTCAGCCTGGAAATAATAATGCTACAAAGCTAAAGAAAACAGGATATCAGAGACTAGAGAGCCTCTTTTCTTACAAAAACCCACACCAGCCCATAATTAATTTACCATTATAGCCAGATCTCCTTTGAGAGCAGTCTTGCAACTCCTGTCAATATCTTAACTAAAACCAATTCTCCTTTATCTAGAGATCCAAACAATGGGTTTCCTATACAGATAAGCTAGCCTGTAATCTTAAAGTCCTTTGCTTAAGCAAGAATAAAAGAAGTAAAGTGATATCCAAAGGCACAGACTCCATGGGAAAGTGCAGCATCTGAAACTGTTATTCACATTATAGAAAATCTTAGTCTAATGACCTATTTATCATTATTTGTACAGAAGTTATGTAATACAAGACAAGGATAGGACAACACAACTCTTGTGATTTCTTAGTTACTTGTGATCGTGTTGAGCAATTTATTAAGCTACAAAGAATTAACACACCAAAGAAAAGGAAGAGCTAGTAGCTAGCAACATCTGTTCTCCCACTGCTAATTCAGAATGTAAATACAAGTGTTTAGAAAAGAAAAATACAGGCAGGAACGCTTAAGGCAGAGCTTTGGCAAATTAGGTACGGATCTGACCTGCTAGATTTTAGAAGCAAACTAGGTATGTTTAAATTAATACTCATAATGTTCGAGTGCTTGATTTAAAAGCTCACTGTTTATATCTCCCTACCATCAGCTGCCATTATCACAGAACAGTGATCAAGCAAATCAGCAATCTCTTCTTCAGACCAGCTGTAAGGAGCTTCAGGATCTGGAAGAAAGAATATTACTTTGGTGTACATGATTAAATGTCTCAAATGACTGGAGAAAAGGAACTTCTTAGCTCCTGTGGGCATCTGCTACTCCATAAACAGAGCACTCCACTAAAGGGAAATCAAAACCTTCCCTGTTCATTCTCTGAAGTTCCCTCAGTCCTCTACTTTCTCTCTGTTGTGCCCAACCCTCCCAAGGCTGACTGGCAAGCAAAAGTTTTCTTTCACTTCAGAATTCAGAACCCTGTAGCAGGACCACAGCTTTAAATACATTTAAGTAAGTACACCCTTAAAAAAACCCCAGATATATCTTTATATAAGTTTTGATTATTCTTCCTATTTTATCATGCTTTAAAAAATTATTCTTCATTAAAAGAATCCTTGTTTGAAAGCCTAATAAACATAAAACTTTTTCAACTGGTAGTATCAAATATTATCATTAACAAGAATTCTCTTTGAGGCCCAAGAGAAGTTTTTGAGTATGTAATACCAAACACCAAGCCCAATCTAAAAGGACTCATTATAAGCACCTACCAGTGCAGAATTCATCTTTCAGCCAATCTAGTTCTTTCACTTTAACTTCCCCTCCTGGGGGTGAAGAAAGATCACATCAGTCACAAGTGGCCTTTCAGAGAGCTAAAGTACAGAGCCAAAATCTGACCATACAGCACCTACCTCCTGCCTCCATCAGGTGTTTGTTCAATGCAACATTCTGCTCACACATGGCCAGAAGATCTTCACCAACATCTGGAAAAGAAGTGATAATTATATCGAAAATAAAAATATTTTGTAGGGACCATGTGTGCCTCTCAGACTAATACTCAAAGTTTCTCTCAGGACCATGACATTAAGGAAAATTTAGAGCAACTCTGTCCACTGATGGCTGCTTCCCTAGTGTTCTTCCTTTTTTTTGTCTTTCCTCCTAAGCTCTGAGCAACCTTTGAAGAAAGAAGTTAGACCCCTAGCTACTTATTTTAATCTGGACACACTATCTTGAGTTCACTGCAAGTTATCTTTCTTTTAAACTCCTGAGCTTTCTCAGCCCCTTGAGGGAGTTTCTGTTGTTAATAACAACTTGATACACATTAACAAAAAGCGATTAACAATAACTGAACAGATGAATCTGAAAACACCAGGATGAAAGCACTGCTTGGGAAGTTTCATGAAAATATTTAACTGAAAATAATTGCCTTACCTGTGCAATAAACTCTTCTGGCCACCATTCCCATGATAATGCTGGTAATTCCAGTACCACCTCCAAGCTCCAGCATGGAGCAACACCTGAACATGTCCCTTTTAAACAGCATGTAGTCAGCCAGAAGGAAGGCAGCACGCCAGACCTGGGGCCAAGGGAAGCAGTTAAAACCCAGCCAGTTCTGAAGCACATTCCAGGAAAATCAAGGTATTACAAGGCAGAACACGTACTTGTTTACCAACATCTTCTAAGGGGGTTGCCATAGTGTGTTCTGCGGAAATAAGAGCAGAGCAGGAATAATTATCTCAAAATTGTTCAAATTGAGTTCCACAGTGGCAAGTTTGAAATTAAGGCTATGCTTCCCTTTCAAATATAGAACTGAACACTCTTCATTCTGTAGAATAATGTGAGATAATGCCAAACACCCACTCTGACTAAGGAGCACTGGGTTTCCCATGGTATACAACTGCCCAAATTACTTCCAGAGAAAAAAGAGAAGTGTTTATTTGTAATATAGTATTAGGTTCATTATTTTCTTTCACTTAACAAACTGCTGTTCCATTTCTAAAGAAACCTATTTTTCTTTTGTTTTACAGAAACATATTTGCCCCATTTCTCCCTGACTGAAAGCTTATTATTTACCTATTTTAACAACATCACTCCAAGTGCACTCCTGATCTTCATCTTCAAAAGCACCTTCTTTCCCTTTCATCAGAATTACAGGGCACACTATATCCCTCAAAGGATCCTCTGCTTCCAAATCAGAGGCACTTCGAGGCCTTCTGACCACGTCCAAGTCTCCATCATCATCTAGCAGAGCTTCTACTCCTTCACTGTTTAATTTTCCTTCTTTTTTTATGTTTCTCCTGTCCTTGTCACACAGTTCACCTCCACTTCTGCTCTGGTGTTCTCTTCCTGTGGTAATTTCTCTCACATCTTTCCCAGATGCCAAATCTCCTGTGCTCCAAAGGAGTTTGAAACATGACAGGAATACTGTAAGAACACAGTGTGGGGGGGGAAAAAGGTTAAACACCAGACGAAGCAGAATCTATGCACAACTTCCCCACGCATGAGGTTTTGGCAAGCAGTACATGCATTAAAAATCTATAGAGTAAAAAATGGCACAGGTAACTTGAAATATAGTTTCATTTGCTATGAAGAAGTACTTCTGTTACTGATTTCTGTCAGTAGAAATAAATGAAGCACTGTCACAGTCCACTGGCTAACTCAGCATAGGCACAGTGACAACAGGCACATTTATCTGATTTAGTGACATTTACTATAACTACTGGCAGAGGGAATGCTTTTTTATGCCCTCCAAAAGTTCTTCTGTTCTCGCAAGTTCAAACCAAGTTGAAAGTAGGATTAAAAGAAGTTAGAATTTGTTTATTTTGGTTAAGATTCCTATCTTATTAGAAAAATGTTCCAGTAAAATGCAAGCTGAATTTTTGTTTACTGCTTTGAAAGTCTTTAGGAATTCAAGGAACTTCAAGCCTTGACATTGGCTCAGTATATGAGAGCAGAAATAAGTGCACAGGAGGTACTTGCCGAAGCAGACACTTCTTTGATTTTTTTAAAGTGTTCAAACTGATCATTCAAAGAGATTAAACGACAGAAGCTATTCTCAATGACCAATTAATTAAAAAACTTTTACAACAATCACTCACTGACATCAGCCTCTATTCAAAATTTAAGTTATTGAAACATAGATCTTGCAATTTTAATTATAGGAATCTGTACTGCCTGAATACCACATGTGAGGAAGAACAAACATTCCATAGTCTTTCCATCTATGTCCATTCCCAACAAAAGGGAAAAGATAAAGTGCTTGCCACCACTACTTTCAACAATTTCACAATTTATGGAGTTCTATTACAGTTTCTTTAGTAGGCAAGACATTCCAAGGTGGTCTACTGAAATCTGACTGAGGTTCCTCTCTAGGGAGACCATTTTTAGCTGGATCTAATAAAATCTTCAATGCCTGTCCTAGCAGGAGAAATTTTTAAAGCCTCCACTGTTTGCATCACGGCCAGATGAAACTAATTTGAATAGAGGATGACACCAGTGAATGAAATGCTTTTGCTCTCCAAGTCCATTCTGATCCTCTGCATTTCTACAGCATCCAAAAGGTGCAAAGTCAAACTGACTCGAAGTGGAAGAGACTAAATCCCCATGAACTTCCCCAAAACACAGCAAAATGGCTGTGGTAGATTGTTATGGCATTAAAGGCTGTCATACTGCAATCCACTTCTTGTCTCAATAACCAGAGGAATTTCCCAGACAGAGCTCATTCAGAGTAGGTAGAACACAGTCACTTCCTTCTGTTGAAAGGTTCTCTGCACCAAGCAAAATCCCAGCGAACATGTCAAGCAGCATGAAGACCTACCACAGCATTAATTACCTGCATTTTGACCTGAACATGGTTGAAATTATTATTCATTTCTTTGTCGGGCCTACTTTTATAATTTTTCACACTGTCATACACCAGAACAGCTGCAGAAGTTACTCTTTTTATGTCATAACTGGATTTGAAAAAACAACACTTCTGTCACAGCAGGACTTTTGTACAGAACATCTTGCCCAAAGAAAGCTGTTAGGCTCCATCACACCAACATTTAATTAAACATCATAAATTAATTACTGACAGTTTTTATTTTAAACTTAAGTTACACTATTAAAAACCCCTAGGTTCTCACCTTTTGTTTGTGTACAAGAAACATCACAACTTTTTTTTTTTCACTCATGATTCCCAAAGTGCTATATTGATACTACAGCTCACTGAGCACATACATAAAATTAAACCTGCAACTAACTAAATTTGGTTACTTTTTCTCAGAAAGTAATTGAAAGTTTAATTTTTAAGACAGGCTGTCTACAAGTTTTCATTTCTGGAGCTAATTTCATGAGGAGAACACAGCTAGCCCTCTTTCTAAAGACTGAGTAGGAGGTGATTCTGCTTATAACTGGAATAAAATATGTAACTATTAATATCAACCACTCAGAGGAGGATTCAGCCTTACAAAGATATGAGTACAGTTAAAATACAGCATCCACTACCTGGCTGTCCAACTGCATTCAGTCGTACCATGAGGTGTCTTTTGCTTGGGCAGTGCAAGTGAACATCAGACAGCACAGTGTCACTTCTAAACATGGGGTTATCCATCTCCTCTGCTAAATCTACCATGGTGTGGTGGTGAGAGGAACACCTGCAGTGCTCCCACAGCCCCTTAGGCAGTGCTGCCACAAAGAGGTTCCATCCTCTTCCATTTACAGGCATCCAGTAACAGTTTTGCTCAGCAAGGGAACCTCAGGACATCGTTTCTGAGAGGATGTGACCCTGCAAGCTCCACCACGCTCCAAGACGACAAGTTGCTCCATCAGGATGTTCAACCTAAAACCAAACACAGGCAGCTTTTGGTGATACCCTGTCACTGTCTGAACATTGCTCCAGCAGTATTTCAGAAGGTCTTCAAAGGAAATAGGGCCATTTCCTGTCTGGCATTAACATCTTGAATGACTATGCTAAATTTGCTATTATCTACTTGTACTTGGACAAGATCACTGAATGGTTCAGGCTGGAAGGGACCAGAGTGGCTCCTCTGGTCCCAGTTCCCTGCTCAGGCAGGGTCATCCCAGAGCACACAGGATTGTGTCCAGATGGTTCTGGAATACCTCCAGCAAAGGAGACTCCAGAGCCTCTCTGGACAATCTGTCCCAGTGCTTGGTCACTCCCAGTGAAGAAGCTCTTCCTCGTGTTCAGGTGGAACTTGCCAGGCATCAGTTCCTGCCCGTTCCTCCTGTCCCACTGCTGAGCCCCAGGGAGCAGAGCCCGGTCCCTGCTCTGAACCCCTCCTTTGATATTTATACACATTAAGAAGATTCCCTTCAGTCATCTCTTCTCAACCTCAGCCTAAACTTCCTCAGCCTTTCCTCGTAAGAGAGATGCTCGAGACTGGTGATCAGCTTAGTAGCTCCCTGCCGGAGCCTCACATATATCCACACTGAAAACACTCCGGGCTTTAGAGGCAGCCTCAGTATCTGTAGCTGCGCAGCTCTGTTAACTTTCACCACACCTGCCCCAGCTCAGACCTGTCCTTTGGCGGCGGGACTCGGCGCAGGAGCCAGCCCAGCGCTGCCGGGCGGTGCCCGGGGTGGCGCCGGGTGAGGATGTGCGTGGGGAGCTCCCGTTCCTGCTGCGGGACCNACCCCTCCTTTGATATTTATACACATTAAGAAGATTCCCTTCAGTCATCTCTTCTCAACCTCAGCCTAAACTTCCTCAGCCTTTCCTCGTAAGAGAGATGCTCGAGACTGGTGATCAGCTTAGTAGCTACCTGCCGGAGCCTCACATATATCCACACTGAAAACACTCCGGGCTTTAGAGGCAGCCTCAGTATCTGTAGCTGCGCAGCTCTGTTAACTTTCACCACACCTGCCCCAGCTCAGACCTGTCCTTTGGCGGCGGGACTCGGCGCAGGAGCCAGCCCAGCGCTGCCGGGCGGTGCCCGGGGTGGCGCCGGGTGAGGATGTGCGTGGGGAGCTCCCGTTCCTGCTGCGGGACCCACNCCCCACAGTGTGAACCGCCTGTCCCGCGTCCCCACGGTGTGACCCGCCTGCCCCTCATCCCCACGGCGGGACTCGCGTCCCCCGACAAGATCCGCGTTTTCCCGGTAGGTTCCGGCTGTCCCGCCTCTCCCGGCTCAGATCCCACCTGTCCCGCCTCCCGCTGCTCGGGCCTCGGCTCTCCGCGTTCCCCGCCCCGCACCCGCC
>VZTR01031138.1:2193962-2247832 GCA_013400775.1 Chaetops frenatus
TCCGGCTGTGGGGATGCGGGGGTCCAGCTGCAGGGATGCGGGGTTCTGGCTGCAGGGTCCGGCTGTGGGGATGTGGGGTTCCGGCTGTGGGGATGCGGGGTTCTGGCTGCAGGGTCCGGCTGTGGGGATGCGGGGGTCCGTCCGGCTCGGAGCCAGTGCCCACTGCCCGCGGAGCTCCGGCTCTGCGTGCTTTAAGGGATGGGCGCTCCCCGTCCGTGCCTTGTCAATACCTCCCGTGTCACTTGCCGAAGGAGACATGGGGAGAGCGAATTTTCTGCTGCTGTAACCTAATTTTACATTAACTTTTAATTCAAGGTAATCTAATAAACATTAACCATTTAGAAGGAAGGAGATGTCTTTTCATTTGGCTCAGGAAATTAAGGGGCGAAAGTTCTGGGTTAAAGCCATTTAAAAAATGATAACATAACGAATAGAAATATAAACACTACACAGTTTATTTACATAAACAATACAATGAATTTAAATGTAAGTATTACTATATATCATAATATAGGATTATTATAAGCCTATATATCAATATATAGGATTTTCCCCATGTAGTTAATTTATAGGCTAAGCATATAACTTTTGGCTTTGATTCCACTGTTGAAAGCCAGGAGTAAGTAATGTTTGCCATAGGCAAGAAAGGATGTTGCTCCCAGAGGAGCAGGGAGAAGGAGCAGTTTACAGGAATTCTCCCTTTGCTGTGCACTGAGCCCCACTGCAATGAGCAGATGTTTCCCTGTTGACTCCAGCGGTCAGGCCCTGTGGGAGCAGCTGATGCTGCATACTAAAAACCCTCTCATTTTCTTCCCTACCTAGGAATGGCTGTTTTAAAATCAGCTAATATTATATGAATCATGGATACATGCAAAAACAAAACAAAACAAAACAAAACAAAACAAAACAAAACAAAACAAAACAAAACAAAACAAAACAAAACAAAACAAAACAAAACAAAACAAAACAAAAAACAAACAAACAAACAAAACAAAATAACAAAAAAAACCCCCAAAAAAACAAAAAGACCAACAAAAAAACAAAAGCAAAGAAAAATTGTAGTGTAATTTTTTCCTCATTGTTTTTCCCCTGTCTCTGATAGCGAGGAGTGAATGTTACCCTTTGATAAACCCCTTCTGGCATGAGAATGCAAACATCACCGATTCACACAGACAGCTCTTGTGTGAGTAGCGTTTATATTATTTTATATTTCCATCCACCCTTCCCTCCCTCCCTGGCCACTTGCAAGGACTCATTTCTGATTCAGAGGGGGAACTCACTGAGATAGTGTTTTGACTCTGCTTCTGTACAGTATCTGTCACTGCCTGTGGTCTTTAATGTGTTTACTGTTGAAATAACCATCTATTAGATGACAAGTTCAGCTAATTCCTTCCACAGGAACAAGACCTCTCTGACTAGAATGGCACAGGAAGGTACACAGCTGTTAAAAATAAAAGGGAAAATAGTTCACAATCACCTCAAAGGAGTCTAATCACTGAAAATGCTTAAGAACACATTTAAACTAATCCTTAAGACAGCTACTTTTCTAGCCGTTCAGTGGGATCCCTGGCACTGATAAAAGACTTAACTATGTGAGAATTTAAGAAAATAAATCAATGACTAAAAGCAGTGTTCAAAGTCTTTGAAGAACATCGTGTCCAAAAACATTAAGCTTCTAATATATTTATTTTTCTTTAGATTAATTTGTCAATGCCAGAATGTTTTCAACAAGTCTAAATTGAACATTTTCAAATACTTACAGGAATCTCCTAGAAGGTGATTTACCATCTTTGCATCATATATTTGGCACAATCCTTTCCTTGCACACCCACGTGTATGGGCTTGCCTTTTACATTTTTTTAATTTACTCACCTCTTCTCCCTGACTCTGTTTCCCCCTCGCATACAGAATATTTGTCCTGTTTCTTAAAATGGAACTCTGTCCCTCAAAACCAGCCATTCCCTGGGCTCCAGAGAGGCTTAAAGTGCCTTTAATTTCTTGGAGCAGCATCTTGTGACCCAGCTGCAGGGGCAGCACAGGTGCCAAAGGAAGCCCGGGAGGTGCAGGTGCTGCTGGGGCTGTGTCACAGCTGTGCTGGGAAGGTAAAGTCAGATCCCAGTGAGCTGCTGAAGCAGCCATGTGAACACATCGAGAGGTTCAGGGCTCACAGCCCAGGGTGTCTCTCTGTGCTTTCAAATAGGAACTGCCATTTCTTTAATCTTCCTTGCTGAAAACAGGGGGCTGTAGCTGCTCGATGCTGCTGCAATCCGAGGAAGGGATTATCTGCTGGATCACTTGAGCCTTTGAGGGGCCAGCATTAACTCAACCTGCCTGATGATCTTTTAGGTTTTGGCACCTCCACTGTTATGTTGGCAATAGTCCAACATTTCAGGATAAAATAATTTGCTTTTCAAAAGTTGTGTGCATATTTGCCAAAGGTACGTCTGTTATTTTTCTCAGGTGAGAGATTGCAGCTCTTCAGTGAAATAACAAAACAAAACCAAAAAGCTGTTCTCTTTTGGTTATAAAAATGATGGCTTGGAAACAAAGGACAGCTCTTTGTGAGTCATGAAGTGTAGGAAAATAGTGGATATGAATAAAAATAGGATTAATAATTATGTTTACAGACTCTTCAGGGCCTTGGAGAATCTTTCTCACATCAAGTACTATTTTTATGTTCCTGGAAAAAGACTTCAGGTCTACAAAGATGTGCATATTTTATTATAAACAGGCATAGTCTGCCTAAAAATGATGAGAAAGAAATCAAAGATACTTCAATTAAAAGAACCTGCTAGGTCTGACTGAAATGCCCTACAGAGTTAAATTTTTGATTTTTTTTGCTCAGCGTCAATGCAGTTTCAGTGTGGGGAGGCTACAGGTCCTCAGCAGTAGCAGCTGAACATAGAAAGTACCATGTCAGTACTTCTTCCTTCTAGGAAATACAGGTATTTCTAAATCACATCTAGGTTCATCAGGTCCTGAGATATTACCTACTGCATCAGCCTTGCTCTTCTCTCTTCAGCATTTCTGACTGTGGGCACTGAATCCTATTCAGGCAGATCATGGCAAACCATCTTCATCTACAACACATTTTAACAAGAATTTTAGAGGGAAATGCTGTGATCACGGATTGCAGTGTAGTTACAGCTGTTTCTTCATCTGCTGCTGTATGTGGCAAACAAGCTAATTGCACAGCTTTAATTGGTTAGTCCAAAAAATCACAATTTTCTCTCTGTGTGCCTGTGAAGGTGTCTGTGAGGCAGATTCACATGGGATTAATCTCATTCCATCTAGCTGTACACACGTATTTCTCACTGTTTGACTGGCACTGAGTTTCATGGGCTGCGGCAATGTCAAACACGTTTCCTTCCCATTATTCCTAAAAAGACTTTAAAGGACTGTCTCCTCAAGTAGGCACTTCAGTAACACATTGGTCACATCCCTCATTCTTCAGTCTGAATGTACTTCCTGGCATGACTTAACTAGCTACCAGTGCCAAAGAGATGGGAGAAAGTCAGTATGTGAATGCAAAGACCTGAGTCTAAGTGGAAACAAAAGTGCTGGCCACTGCCAGGAGACAAACCCTTCATTAGAGGATGAAAAGCCTTCACGGTCCCTTCCTCCACATTTCCAGTATCTCCCCTATTCATCCCAGCAGATTCCTTTTAGGCTTTTTGCGTGCTTCAAATCAAGCTCCTGGCAAATTAAAATAATTGGGTGCACAAGTTAAAATCCTGTGCTAGCAGCAATATTTCCCAGACAATCAACTTAGGGCCTGTTCAGCCTGCGACTGTGATGTATTTTCACATCTCAGGAGCACTTTTGAGCTACTCCTCTAATGGATTAGACACAAACATGCTCTCTCCTCGACATTAACCTTCCATTTCTTCTCTTACCACTCCCCCAGCTGAACATGCTGTAGTGTATACCCTCTCTCCCCCTCAAACCCACAATGGATAAAATATTTTCCTATTACAGGTTAGATTGTGGCCTGGTTATTTATTTCTTTAAGACATCAGCTGTTTTCTGTCTAAAGAAAAATACCACTGCAATGCCTACCCCTAGCTTTTCTGGAAGTTCTGCATTAATAAAATTCTTTTTCACGGGAGACATACACTTTCCTCTGGCCCAAACAGGATTAAAATGAAAGTGTCACTTTTTGTAATTCAGACAGCTCTTAGAGTCTCTTGGTGACTACGAGGATTAAAGATAGCCCTCTAAAAATTCCCTAGAATTGAAATCTGCCAGCAAAGACAACCCTGCTATTTTGCCTTGCCATGTGCTCTCCTGTGCCAACTATGGCAGACAAGCAACAAGAGCAACATTTTTCATGGTGAGCTGAATCCACCTCTCTTTAAATGGCAAAATAAGGACATCACTGACTTCAAAGGCAGCTGCATCGAGTTCTGAGCCATTTTCCAGCAGCAGAAACGTAATGTCCCAAAAATGTAATGTCCCAATGTAATGTCCCAAATCAGATCTAGACACTGAAGATTGCACACAGAGAGAGGGAAGCTGGTGAGTAGAAGGAAAGGGGATGCTTAGTCAGCTGAAACCTTTTCCCCAAGAGTTTCAGTTTTGTAAAAGAATTCCTTAAAAGAAAAAAATAAACAAATAAACAAATCAAAAGCAAACGCCACCACCATCAACAAAAAAAAACCCCCTTCAGCATGTTACACTGGGAAAAAGTTGCTCTTAGATATTTTTGTCATATAAATATTTTCTATTTACCAAAGTCTACATTGTTAATAATGAGTAAATACCAGTACATATTTAGCTGAAGGCAGCACCAGAGTAATCCTTGCAAAATGAAAAATATTGTAAATATTTCTAATCAAAACCAGACAATTTCTCTTGCACCTCAGCTTTGCACTTGAGCTGCTGCAGGGTCCCACCAGCACTGCAGAGCTGGGGCTGGAGTTATGAAAAATAATGTGACAGCCACTGCTGTTCTTTCTTACTGTCTGTGTGACACACAAACCATCTGCATTAAGTATCTCCAAGGTAAGATTAAGCCTCTGACAATCCTGATTTTTTTGTCAGTGACTTGAACAACACAGCCAGAGATTGGTTTACTTTTACAGGTCCATTTTTAGTGTTCTCTTCTACTCCTGACCCATCCAGAAATGAGTGCTTAATGGATGTGGTTTCCACTCACATTGCTTTTCCTGTTATAAAATCAAGACTGGAGAGTGCAGCTGCCCATGCACAACTGCTTAAAGTATTCTCCCCAGAGTATTTTTGTGTTTTCTTTTTTAGACATGAATGTAACTGAAGCCATGAGGCTGCAGACAAGTTCGTGCTTCCTGCAGGGAAACAATCCTTGCAGCAGAGGCAGCTACTGATAGCTCAGTTGTTTGGATGTTACAGCTGCCTTGGTTTCTTCCTCAACTAAATTAGTTTAATAGTACAGATAAACTTGTCTGGATTTCCTTACAGCATGTGGACCCTGTAACAGTCAAAAACCAGTTGCTTTCACACTTCACCCTTCTCCTCATGGTCCTGCTTCATTTTTACTGAATTACAGTTGATAATGTTATAAAGAATGCTCTATTTTTTGGACACCCTGACATTTTTTCCTGGGGGATTTACTGCTCTTTGCAAATTTTCTTTTGGTTTTAAGCTACCAGAAGGAAACAGCTGGGGCTGGAACAAGAGCCATTTTGGAGGCCAAGTGAAATAAAACCCAAATGATGCACACAGAAATTCTGGCTTAATTGATCTGGTAGGTGTGGATCTGTTTCTGAGCAACAGTGCACTGTTCCTTCAAAGGGGTGCCAATGAACATCTGCTTCAATAGTTACAGTAATATTACAGTAAATACATACGAAATCTGAGATAACTTCAGCTCCACTGCAGCTGAGGCCTGACAAGCGACAACTTCTGATGAATGTTCTTGTTTTCAGATTCATTGGTACCACAGGAAAAGAATGTGAGCCACAGTGCATCACTCACATTCATCATTCTACCCATTCCTGCTACTGAAGTTTTTTGTCAGTGCCACCTGCCCCAAGTCTAGCATCATTTTATTTCTGCTATCTGCAATTAGTCTTCCTGTTTAGCTGGGAGATTTTTTGAGAAAAGCACCAAGCCAAAACACGTAACACATAGACCAGAGCCTGGCTAATCCCCCTGGAGACCCCTAACCCTGTGAGCAATCCTCCTCCATCACCTTTTCTCTGTTGAGCTGGAAGGAATTCAGGCCTTTGTGTCCCTGGGGCCCAAGCCCATAAGGCTCACATTTAGCCATAGACTAAGTTCTTTAAGTTATCCATTGGTTTTCTAAATTGTTTCCTTCCTTTTTTCCTCCTAGCAAGCAGGTCAGACTTTCCCTGTGCACTGCTTCTTCCTGGCTTTGCCAAGTCCTTGTAGAGCAGCCCCATTGGTTTTAACAACTGCCAGGAGTCTGTTTCAGCTGGAGGCTTTTGTATCCTAACTGGCTGTTCAGTTACTGCTGGGTAAGATAAACAGGTCCTTAATTAAGCTCTTCTGAGCTGCTGCCATTTGGAGTATTTCTGATGAGGTGATATTACAGATTTCTAGGCATTATTTGCTATTGTAAGCTGTGCAAACAAATCCAAAGTTAGTTTGAAGCAATTAAGCTCCAGGATGTTAACAAGAGATGATTAACAAATGTGCTGGGCTTGCACTTGGTTACTTCTGACACAGCTCAGTGTTTCTATTTCATTCCACAGATTTCTCTCAACAACAACAACTCATCATTTCTCTCATCATTTCTCTCAACTCATCAACAACTGTGTTGGGTGGCAATTTAGAAGTGCCTGCCAAATTCTCAGATCTGGACACACACTGCAGATGTCATTCTTACAGATATTTGGCCAGACCTCTGGTAGAAGAGCTTTGGCTAGCTAATGTAAAACTTCATTAACTCACATTAAACAAATGGATTCTTTTTTGCTTTGAAAAAAGGGAGTACTTTTTAAAAGTTCATGAGTTTGTTTCAGTATTTCCAAGGTTAAACTATGGGATCTTTCATGTTGGACTAACAGGGAACTCAGTTGCTGAGAAATAGATGTGGGAAACTGAATTCTGTTTGACAAGAGGGTGCACATGCCTCTTTTTGTGCAAAATGCTTAGGTTTGTTTGGTTAGTTTTTTTTCCAATACTGGATTAATTTCATCAATATGAAGACAGTTATATGTTTAATACATAATGTATAAATGTGTGTTTCAACAGAAACTAAAAAACACTGAAATGACTGCAAAATTAATCTTTCAACTTCTTTAACTTTCAGACAGAAACACAGTAAAGATATTTTAAGTTGTGTTCTTCTATAAACTAATTCTGTTCCTCTAATCAGGGAATATAATGGTGTAATATAATATGCCAGATGGCATGAATTCAGATTCCTAAGAGGTTTCCATGGCAGCATTTTAGAATAAGTTTCCCAGGCAGTTGCAGATTTCATAGTACAAATGAGTATTAGATATTGAACTAGAACACTGGAGATTATAAAAGTGCTATTTAACCAAATACGATTCACTAAATATTTGATTTAAAAAAAGCTGCAGGTGATTAATGAGAAGTGTGATCCCAGCTGTGTGTAGGAACAGTAAGGCTCTGTCACAGGGGGTTTGTGGGTTTCAGCTAAACCCTAAACCCTATATTTTCACCGAAGAGTGCATAAAAATCAGAGTTATTCTGATATTGCAACAGTCACAGATCATTAATGTAATCTAGGACCCTCCCAAGGATGCTCTGGTATGGTTTTCCTTTCCATTTCCTTCACAAGGTCCCATTCAGAGTTGTGTTTTGCTCACCCACACATGTCCTGGCTCAGGTTGCAGTAGCTAAAATCACACCATGACAAGAAAAGTCAAAGAAATGGCCAAGTTAGTGCTGCTGTTCTGAGGTGGAGTTTGTTAGCAGTGACTTGGACTGGTGAGGGACACCTGGAAAATCACAAGGCAGAGAGCCAGCCATGAACCTGTTTATGTTTCTTCTCTCTCAGCAAGGCCAGGTCTGAAGGCAGAGTTGCACCATTCTTACATTCATACTTTTCAAGTGTTAATTGCATCCTCACAAGTTTTTATCCTCCCAAGACTTTCTCACCTTCTACATGCAAGACCAAAGCTGAGACTACACATGGATGTCAGAATTGTGGGGAATAAACAAAATCAGACCAAATAATCCTCAAAGCTTAAATGTGGCTGAAGACCACACTCAGGTTCCTGGTGTCTCTCTAGAATATGAGAACTGAACTGGGTGCCCAATTTCTCTATTCTGTCACATTGTGTTTCTTCACATCCCCAACAATCACTTCTAACTACATAAAACTCCTGAACTAAGTTCCATGGCTATTTCTCATCTTGGAATTCAGCTCAGATTTGCAGGCAGTTTTGACATACTGGTTTGTTCCCAGTGAGCTGAAGATTAACCTGGCTGTTAGCATTGAGAATTGCTCGAGGTCTGTGTTTCTTGGCCAGGAACAGCAGCCGTGGCCAGTTGTGCTGAAGGAAGGCCCAGGGAGGGTCCTCAGCTTTAGAATCAAGGAGGGAAAAAGTGCTCTTTTCAATCAGAATGCTGAATTCATGCCTCAGCTGGTCCTGATGTAGGCATATGTGGGATTGAATATGAAAACATAATACCAGTGTAAATAAACAGAAATAAAAGAACAACAGGGTCACCTCCCAAAACTTTGTCATTTGCCGCTTTTTTTTTTTTTTTGTTTTTTTTTTTTTTTTTTTGTGAGCATGTTCTTTGCTACACAAAACAAATAATTATGTCTAGAAACCACATTCTACTCAAATAGAGACATTAACAGTGTCTGCCTTGATGCCATGCAGACCCTTCCTAACCTTCCAGTTCCAGGAACTGAACAGAGATATGTACACAATTGTGTCTGAGCTTTATAATGCTACTGAAGAGGATGAGCTGGATCCTTAGCCAGTGGCAGATGGAGTACCTCCAATTCCATGGGCAGCTACAGTGGCTTGAAAACATGGATCATTTGATCACACACAAACTGTGAACTCTTAAGTGATTCCTTTTCCTAAGCCAATGGTGTGTTGTTCCTCTGTGAAATTAAATGAGACAATGAAGCCTAGACCTCTTCAGAATATGGATTTTACATTTTCTTTTCTCAGTTACTCTGCACTTTACTCTGGTATGAAACAAATTGATACTGGAATTACTTTTTTTTTTGTTATTATCCTATAAAAAGGTTGGGTTGAATGTTGTGAATAGATAGCATCAGAGGGAACAAAGACACAATAATGGTTTATGATAGAAAAAACAGTGTGATATGAAAATATACATAGCAACCCTCTGTTTACACAGCTATTAAAATGTTATAGGGATCAAGAAAGACTAATGTAAAATATTTAGCATGGGAGGAAGCAAGCAGGATATGTTAATGCACTTAGTGAAGCTGCTGTAGAAAGCAATGACAGAATCAGAGGTGGATGGGAAAATTTACCTCTAGCTGATGGTCAGCTGCAACAAAGGAAAAGGTCAACAATTTGCTATATCAGTGCAGCAGAGAACACGTGACAGAAGAGCAGCCTTTAATCAAAGCATGGCTGGTTCTTACCCCCCCAGACAGAACAGTGGGATTCAGAGAGCAGAGCTACATTTTGTTAAGGTTGCCAGTGCCAACGTGGCATGGAGTGCATCACCTGATATCCAGCTGGCTCAAGAGCTGAGAACAGTTTAATTGCTCATATGTATCTGTGTGGACATATCCTTTTTACCTGTGCTCTCTGATAGAAACAAGCACTGTGATCCTGTCAGGATTTGTTCTGTTTGTTACCTCTTTCTCCTTACCTTATATTTGTCTTCTGAGTTACACAGAAATCCCAAGGGCTTGTCCAATTTCTTGTTTGTGCAGCACAGAATGAGGCTTTGATCCTGATCACTTAATAATTATTGGTACATCCATATTCACCATAATAAAATACTACAATATTAACATTCTTCATTTTTCTTCAGACATGCATGGAACATTTGTCATCCTGATGCCCCTCAGCCTGATACTGATGATTTTTGGAGGAATGACTGGATTCATCAGTATTCTTGCCAGGGCCTACCTTCTGCTCCTGATGACGGGACTGCTTTTCCTTTTTGGAGGTACTAAATCAAACTCCTGGCCTGACTGTTTCAGATAACAGGAGGCTGTATCTGGGAAACACCACTTTGTTTTCCAGGGAATGAAAGCCGAGCAGGAATTTGCTTCCAGAACAATGCTGGTGTTCGTTCACCTGGTGTCTGCTCGGGTCCTGATTCTGGAACAGAGCTACTCAGGACAGGCAAATATCCCTCCTTGTGGAATGAGTCACCCTTTGAACCATCTGTGTTTGCTGTACCCATTAACACAAAAGATTAAATAACTTCTCAGCACGGTGCACAAATTCTTTACAGGCAGGGTAATGGGGTGATGGAAAAGTGACCTTGGAATTACTAAATCACAGGGTTGCACAGATCATGTAACTAATAAGGAAACTTAAGTTTTTGAAAAGGCATTTGCATTGAGTTCCTGCAAGGGGTCTTGTTAGGCATTCCTGGGTAGCCTCACTGCTGGTTTTGATCTAGTGCAGTGTCCCCAGACTGGAAAAGGAAATCCCCAATATTTATTTTAGTTGGAGTGTAACATTTCAGTTTGAAGCTAGTAAAATGCTTTTACACTTCTTTTTATTTATTCTTTTTCACTTTATCCAAACCTGCTGTATTTTAGAAAGCAATTTATGAATTAAAAAAAAACCCTAAAAACTTTCTGTCAAAGTAGGAAACACTGTTTAAATCTGCATTTTCTGTTCCAAACAGATTTTCATGTTTCACAATGTAACTTAAACCAGAATTTTTTTCCAACAGAAAAGGGGATCCTCAGAATTGGCTCTCATCAACTGCTCATGCAGTCCTATTTCAAAGAAGAAACTGCTAAGAGATTGCTGGAAGCAAATGTTGCTGTCTCAAAGACCTGACTGAGCTTTTTAGTCTGAAATGCTCTTACAAAGACCAACCATCCCCCATTATTGTCTCCTAAAAAGAAGAGCAAGTTCTAATTCCTCAGAACAGAAGAAAGCTGTATTAACTGGAAAGGCTTAGGCTGGAGGAAAACTGCTCCAAATAGTCAGTGAAAGATGAAAAGCTGTGATGATTATTCCACCGAGAGTGCTCTAAGGCATTTGGGGCTGCAAAGAGGGAAAGGAAACACAAAGACAGTGCCAGGAAAAGGGTGCTTGAGGATGTTCTGGGCACACAGCTGGTGTCGTTTCCCAGGAGGAAGTGAAGAGACTGCAGGGTGGCCTTTGGTTGAGACCAGCTCCCTGTCCTGCTCTGGCTGGATGCACAGAACAGTTGTGTAGGATACTGAAATTCACAAAGTTGAGTATTAGTTAGATAGTTCTGTCTCAGCAGAAAGAGGTATTTGGAGATGCAGTTCCAGAAATGTGGGGTTTTTTTAAACCCTCAGAACTGGTATGTTCCACATATCAGGACATCCTTTATGTTTCCCGATTTTTTAGAAAGGGGAATCACAGAATTCAGTGCACCTTGTTGAAAATATCAACAGAGCAGTCTTTTCCATTTCTGCTGACAAAAGGTAGGAAGAGATTTTTTTTTCCTCTCCTTGCAGAAGGCTAGAATATGGTACAAGCATCGTATGATGGTTAAAACCAGGAATATGAGTATGAATTCTGTCTGACAGATACTCCTCTGTCTTGGTTTAACTACTCATTAAGACTTACTGTAACTTAACAGAAAACTATACCAAAATTTTCTCCCTCAGAATCAGATAAGACACTATCTTGACCTAAAAGTGTTTAAATATTGACTTTCCTTGGGCTGCAGTCCTTTTATCCATGGTCTTCTTGCTGGATCTTTCCTGCTGCTGATCCAGTGAAGCAGTGACTTTGGTTAGTACCTGTGCTTTGACTGACAGGGATGCCAGGCTCAGGATGTAGCATGCACTTGCTCCACATGTGCCATTCCCTACATTTGCCACCTTCTGAACAGTCCTTTCCTTTTGAAAACATCTGGTCCCATGTTTGAGTGCCCTTAGTTTATTTTCAGTCTGTCCCAAAAATGCCTTTGACTCAGGTATTTGGAAGTGATGGACAGTCATGACAGCACAACACTCGGTGGGAGGTGATAGTGAGACCAACAAATTTACATTAAACACTTCATACTTACAATACTCAGAAACAAGCCTCAGTTCAGTGACCCGAAATGCAAGAATCTGTGTCTCTGTGGGCTTTCTTGCATGGTGCTCAGCAGTGAGGAATCAGGATACATTATAATACAGTGCTGAAAACAGAGATGCAGATATATTAGATACCTGTAAACTATAGGACTCAATTTTTATTGTGAGAGGCATGCTGCCAGACACTGTAATTCACTCTTTAACAGCGGGAACACAGTGGACACAAATAACCTGGCCTTTATTCCTTCTCACCCTCATTCCCAAAAAAACCCCAACCTCAGCTAGATTTCAAAGATAATCTGTAAATCTGGTCTGGCAAGAGTAGGAAGGACTGGAAAAGAGGCCCTATCCAACTGACTGTTTTTAATTTTTCCAGTGGCTGCTAAGCTGAACACGTTTCTCTTTTCAGCTCTCGTTACCCTTACAGGGATCAGTGTCTATATTGCATATTCAGCTGCTGCTTTCCAAGAAGCTGTTTGCCTCCTGAGGAGCAAGGATCTCCTGGTGGAAATTGATATCAGGTTTGGCTGGTCCCTGGCACTGGTCTGGATCTCCTTTGTGGCAGAAGTGCTCACTGGGGCCGTGTTCCTCCTGGCAGCAAGAGTTGTGGGTCTGAAACGGCAGCGTGAACAGGCTTTATGAGCAACAGGTGCCTTTGCAACTTCAGAGTCCTGCAGAGCCTGGTAAGTTGGATTGCTTGGTCCATCTGGTCACTAGGGGTAATAAGAGTGGCAAGGCTGAGTATCTTGTCAGCTGTTGTAAACCTTTTTCCTCACAGGTGGCTACAAAACACAAAGATTCTGGTAAATCAGTAAAACATTTCAGGTGTTGTCAATTAGGAAACCCTTGTGTCCTTAGAAGAAAGTGCATTGCAGTGTTGGTATTTCCAGAATAATTTCAGCTGGCAGCTCATCAGACATCTCCATTCATTGCTTAGAAAAAGGCAGATTTCTTGCTTTCTTTTCTCTTTTCTGCTGTCTCAGCAAAGTGCCTCAGACTGCCTTGCAGGCCAGATTTTGGTTTCACCTGAGAGTTCTAAGAAGGATATGGACCTGTTGGAGTGAGCCCAGAGGAGGCCATGAAGATTCTCAGAGGACTCAGCACCTCTGCTCTGGAGATGGACTGAGAGAGCTGGGGCTGCTCAGCCTGGAGAAGAGAAGGGTCTGAGGAGGCCTTAAAGCCCCTCCCAATGCCTAAAGGGGCCCCAGGAGAGCTGGAGAGGGGCTTTGGACACGGGCCTGGTGGCTGGAACTAGATGACATTTCACAGCCTTTCCAACCCAAACCATTGCAGGATCCTGCAGTCCAGCAGACAGTAGTGACTGCCTTGCTGAAGTTCTCAAGTGCAGTGCAATGGGGAGTGCACTGCAAGAGAAAGAGACAGCTCTTTTCTAGATGTTTTAGCTAACTGCTGGAGACAGCCCCAATCCCTCCATGATCAGGCTACATACTTCTCTCCTTCAGCTTATTACTGGCTGCTTTTTCAATTCTGCAATACAGAAGATATATCTGATGCATTTTCCAGTTTTTACTTTGCAGTTTTTGTGATGCTTCTTTTCCATGAAGTTCGTGCACATGCTTGTGCTAGAGCATGTTTATCTTGGGCTGACACTGCTGAGTAAACTGAACATGCACATAAATTTCATTTTGGGTGGCAAGCAATCTAGTTTTTCCTCTGGACAGTAGCATTTAAGAGAACATTTACTACATGAAGTTACTGAAGAAATTTCCCCCTGACTGCTGTGCTGAAGAGAGACTTGAATGTGATAAGAGCTCCACTCCATTTCTGTTAGATCATGTATTTCTGGGGGCCCTCAGCACACTGCAGGACTGTGGCTCAGGAGCTGTGTCAGGCACTCTGTCATTGGGCAAGTCCCTTGTAAATTCTCCAGCAGCACAAAGGGCACCATTCACCTACCTCTGATAAAAACAGAACAATTTTATCCGTGTGTCCTGTGTTAAAAGATTGCACATTCACTCTTACCCAGCTCAGCTCTCATCTTAGTCCCAGAGTACCAATTCTTTTGTGAAAAAGTGGTGGCAGGGAGCTCCTGAGAGCTGACAATCTTTGGAGATAGGAGGGAGCATTTTAGTGCCATGCTGTGAATGGAGAACTGAGCCAGAAAACTTGTCCAAGGTCACATGAAACCAGAGTTTCTGAATCCTGGGCTAAGACCTTACTTGTCAGATCTTGCTTGTTATCAGAATTAAATAAAGCTCAAAATCCTGAAGGGATTGAGCAGTAGAAATTCTTTGACTAGCCTGTATAATTTTGTAATTCTTAGTTGCTCCCACATTAGTTTTCAGGTATTTTCCATGTTGCCTTATGTTGGGACTGTGTAATTGGATCATTTTACAAGTTAAAGCATAGCATATCAGCTCTATAAAAAGTGTAAGAAAAAAAAATCCTTTGTAGTCAAAATTCCATGTGCTTCAGCGAATTATGTAAAATGTAATTCTCTGTTTTGGTGCTGGTGAAACTATTTCTAATGCAATTTGTATGATGTTACTCAGACATTACTGTAAGTTGTAACAGTAAAATATCATCTGAGTTATTTTTTGAATATTATTACAGATGTTGTTTTAAAGTGGTTTTGGATGTTGTAAAATTAAATAAAATGACATCTCAGAGTGGGAACTATTTACCAAGACATGAAAAAACTAAGATATTTATTTTTCTTTAACTTTTCTGCAGATTTATTCTACTGTTTTTATGATGCTTTTGAAGTGTCTGTGTCAGATGTGGTAGGTATTTAAAGGATACTTACACAGCTACAATATGAAATACTCAAGTGATCAAATTTAATTAGAAAGCCAATGAATCTGTTATTGAATTAGAGCAATTCTCATTTCCATAGCTCTCCTAAATTTCTCATTCTGGCTTCCTGCAGTATCTGGCACAATGGTAATAAAGAATATCTTCTGTTCCTGAATGTTTGCATAACCCCTGAATTTCTCTGAAATTCCTTCTGAATACAAAGAACAAAAGATGGTTTGGAATAGTCAAATTAGCATTGAACATTTTGAAAAATTATACTGGGAAGAGAAAACATCCTAGAAAGGACTTTATGTAATTTGAAACAAATGACCTTATCAGCTTCTTCCTCTAACTGAAATTAATATTTATTTAATACCATGTTCTTTGCTGTGTTTTCCCCAAAATACTTTATTGAGATGAGGACAGAGACTTCTCCCATTGCTTTCTGGTGAATTGCAAACTCATTGGCAATTGGTCACATGGAAAGTGAAGAAAAACAGATGTACAGAGCAGAGCAGCACTGTCTGAGGGGCAGAGTCCACACAGCTCCTGCCCAGCACCAGGCACTCCTTTAGGGCCTTCCTTGAGGGGTGGCAGAGAAGGATAGGGGAGATCAGAGGAATCCTTGAGCGTGAAGAACGTGCAGATACACCGGACATTTAGAGGCCGTGCTGGGGAACGCCATGTGGACATCAAAGCACAAGGATTGAGTGTGGGTCAGTGCTGGCTCCTGCAGAGCAGCCTCTGTGTCCCCCCACCTCTGGTGGCCAGGGGACAGCACTGGTTTGTACACAGCTTCAGTCAATGGAGCCCCACGCGTTTGTCAGCGCTCACCCACAGCCAGTGCTCCTGTGGGGATGCCAGGTGCTCCTCAAAGTCACTCTATCACACCCTCCTCAGCTGGACAGGGTGTGGAAAATCTCCTCAGTTTGGGACAAGATAAGGGCAGGGAGAGGTCACTCGCCGATTACTGTCACGGGCAAAACAGACTCCATGCGGAAATTAGTTTAATGTATAGCAATCAGGGTAGGAGAATGAGGAACAAATCTTAAAAGCACCTTCTCCCCAGGCTTAGTTTTACTCCTCAATTCTCTGCCTCCTGCCCCATGAATGGCACAGGGGCACAAAGAATGGGGGTGCAGTCTGGTCATCACACACTGCCTGTGAAGCTTCCTTCTCCTCAGGGAGTGGATCCTCACACTCTCCCCCTGCTCCAGCATGGGGTCCCTCCCAAAGGACACGGTCTTCCATGAGCTTCTCCAACGTGAGTCCTTCCCATGGGCTGCAGTTCTTCACAAACTGCTCCAGTGTGGGGCCCTTCCAGGGGCTGCAGTCCTTCAGGAGCAGGCTGCTCCAGCGTGGGCTCCCTGCCAGGACCCTGCTCCAGCATGGGCTCCTCTCTCTGTAGGTCCTGCCAGGACCCTGCTCCAGCATGGGCTTCCCAGGAGGTCACAGCCTCCTCTGGGCACCCACCTGCTCTGGGGTGTGGGGTCTCCACGGGCTCCAGGTGGATCTCTGCATCCCCAAGCACCTCCATGGCCTGCAGGGGCACAGCAAGGGAACCTCAGCTCCGGCCCCTGGAGCACCTCCTGCCCCTCCTGTGCCCTGAGCTGGGCTCTGCAGAGCTGTTCCTCTCTCAGCTCTCTCTCCTCTCCCAGGCTGCAGTTTGTCCTTGCACAGCTGCTCTTCCCCAGTCCCAGATCTGCCATCCCAGAGGAGCTGCCCTGGCCCTGCTGGGCTCGGCCTTGGCTCCATCCTGGAGCTGCTGGGCCTTGGCTCTGCTGGGCATGGGGGGAGCTTCTGGCAGCTTCTCACAGAAACCACCCCTGCACCCCCCTGACACCACAACCTTGCCACGCTACACCAATACAAGTTAACTGACTCTGTGCAGACACAGGTGGTTCATAGTTTCCTCCTTCCAAATGGAGAAGAATTCCAGGCTGGAGACCAAACAATTTTATCACTTGGTTGCACTGTTTTGCAAATGAAATTCAATAGCGTTCACTATTTAAAATGGAAAAACAAAACCTGAAGAAATTTGAGCCTGCTTCATAGATAGCCTGCTTTCAGAAAAAAAAAAAAAAAACTTACCTGGTTCCTTTTGTAAATTCCTTGCAGTGAAGCAGTGCCTAGTTAACCAAGATATAAAAAAACCCCATGTCCCCTGGCCTCCTAACTGTAATTTCCATATTAATAGACTTAATTACCCCATCTCAGGATGAAAAAGGTTAGAATAAATGCTCTAGCTTTGTGTTGGAGTCAAACTGTCCCCAGAGTTGATATAACCATGCTCAAGAGAGATTCCCCTGTGCTTCTAAGCAGGCACAGCTGTCAGCCCAGCAATAAGGAGCTCACAGGAATTTGGTCAGGTGTTCCTAAGGGCCAGGTGAAGCTACTTCGAAGGCCAGGTTCTACCCAGAATTTTAGCTATCCTTGGTTTAGGTTACAGGTCTTTAATTACTGGATTGCATTCTAGTTAAGTTGGAAAATTATGTCTTCTTACTGTTACTAAAGCATAGCAGTGCTGTTTTACTGCAGTAGCTTTTTCTGCTTTACACATCAGCTTTAAACCTAATGAGAGCCTCAAACTTTCCCCTCCCTTTTTGCCAGTGTTTTCAGCAGCCATGTCCCTGTAACACCCAATTTTGGGAGCTCAGCAGTTTATCCTGTGAGGTCGCATCCCACTTGGGCGTTTGTGCCTGCACTAATTAGTGTGAATGCTCTCAGCTGAGAGAGCTTTTCTCTCTGGAAAGGTTTGTACAGAAACAGCGGTCTGCACTGACATCTCTTGGCTGCTTTGAGAACTTGGCTCTGTTTGGGAAGAACCCGATCATTTCCATGCAGGCAGCACTTGCAGGACAGCCAGACAGGCCCAGCCACCACGGCTTTGTGAAAGGCAGTGGGGCTTCCTGACCCTAAAGGTCTTTTCCAACCTAAACGATTCTGTGATTCTGTACTAATTTTTGTATGGTTTGAAGAGCAGAGGAAACAGTCGTGCTCACTACAGCCTTGCTCCTGTATTTTAAACATCAGAGATTCTCCTCTAGGAACTGCTGAATCCCAGTCAGCAACACCTCTGACCTGCTGGCCATCTGGAGTTACAATGTCAGGTGTTGGAAAATGTGCTGTTAACCATCATCCTTTTAAAACGAAATAAACATGAAACATTCTTGAAGGTTTTTATGCTGCAGTTCTTAGGAGATACAGCCATTCCAATGATGGTTACATTTTGATGTAGATGAACCAGCACAGTTTTTTGATTGCATTTGTGGCATAAATGTTGACATTATTAAGATGAAGCTAATCAAACTGAATATCTGAGGATGCAAAGAATAAGAAAAAATAAATAGCTTTATGTCATGGCTTATTTCCATGATATGACAGACTGTCTAAAAACTGAACAGTTGAACCTGACTTCAGGATTGGTCCAGACAATCTAAGTTCTGAAGGAAACAACATGCCACATTTTATTGTGGCTCTTAATTTTTACCCTCTCTCAATAATTATTTTTTTCCGAAGAAAGTCAGGAAATTGTGCTCCCAGTATGAGCTGAGCAACACCCCAACATTACTGAATTTTGAAACTATGCATCTACTGCCAAAGCAGAAGAGACCAAACTTAACCTCTCACATGAGATTCAATCTTTCTTTCCCAGGAAGTGTGGCAGCATTATCCATGTCAGAGCTATGAATATATCTCTGCACAGACTCTTCAGACACAGCTGTGATTCTCCCAAGCCAAGTGACAAGGGTAGAGCATCTCCTGAAAAAAAAATTCTTAGCTGTAGTGCAGCATTGACTCACTAGACTTACATGTTGGATAAGCAGTATTTGGGGATAATTCCTTCATCCCTGGACTGTGGTCTCCAAGCAGCAGCTGGTTAAGAATCTGCAGGTGTTAGAGGGAAAGGAAGAAATGCCATAGCTCATTGTAACTCAAGTAGCAGAGATGGATTGAAATCTCTTGTTCTGTGTGACCAAGGTTCTCAGCCTACTAGTGAAGGAAACTCATCCTTGTGATCTTACAGGAACCTTTCAGGTTGCCACTGAGGACAAGGCACTAAAATTAGTACTTGTAAAACTGCCAGAAAGAAAGGGATACGGGACTTTAGGAAGGCAAGTTTTCATCAGGAAATGAGTTACTGCTTACCAGCCAAACTGTCACAATCAAATGTATTTAGGCTCCCAAGTCACCTCCCATCACTCTTGAATATTAAAATGCATTTATTCAGCACAGCATCTCTCCAGCCTGGTCCTGGTCACACAAGGGTTTAAGTTATTTGGTTTAAAATTTCATTTGGAGCAGACCAGAGCTGATGAGCAGTGAAGTATTAAAAAGTAGCACTTTAGTGCTGGTGGTAACCTGCTTGTATGCCTCATTTCAAAGGTAGCTGAAAGACAACTTGGTTGGGGTTGGAGGGATGGGAGGCAGTTCCCTGAAGAGCTTTTGGCTCGTAATTTTACCATTTTCATTTTTGCCAAGGACAAAGCCAGCACTTGTCATGGAAGGCTGGGATCCTCTCAGTGAAATGCTCCCTAGGTGTTGAAAGGAATCTCTGTGCCAATAGCTGAAGAGCATTTGCTAATGGCTTATGCTTCTGGACAACACATCTGGCTGCTGATGGGGCCAACATATTTCTCCATCCAACCTGGCCTTCTCAAATATTTATAAGCTAATGTTCTATGTAATGCCTGAAGCATACAGAGAGGCTGAACTGAATTGCACTGTGGGGGAGTCTGTATTTTCACAGCCTTTTGGAACTGCCTGCGTCAGTGCTGTGAAAATCCTTTGGCATCATAACCTTTTATTGCCACAGTTCCCACTTGACTAGTATTATACAGCGAAGCACTTAATTATGCAAAAAATCCTCACCAAAGAGCCAAACAAAAACACTCACCATAAAGAAGAATTTTATAACTGCCAAGCAGCACACATAGAAGGAACAAACTTTTTAAGACTTGCAATAACAAATCTTTTGAGTTGTCTGTCTTTCTGTTTATATGAACGGTACCTTCCCGGCATGGCAACAGCTGTAGCCAGCAGACTTGGCAGCAGTATCTCCTTCTTATCTGTGAAAACTTCATGGATGACGAGACCTTTATTTGGTGCAAGGCACTTCTGACATAATGGAGAAATTTTACTTAAGTAGCTGAGAAGCCCAGGCGGGTTTCCTTCAGTGATCAGAGAGATGAGACCTATTTAACACAGTGTACAGTGAAGAAGTGTAAATATTTCTTTCTCAGAACTCAGGAATAATGCGATATTTAGTGAAAACAAAATAAGAAAGAAATGGGTGCTTTCTCAGACAGCATGGAAATCGTGACGTTCCCAAACTTGTCTTTTTGATTCAAACTCATACATTTATTGTTTAAGCTCCCAGTAAAATGTATGCAAACACCCAAGTGCCAGCACTAACTGCTGTGAGTTCCATTTTCATGAACAAGTCTTTCCTTTGATCATCCACAGGCATCCCCAGGACCTGCTGGAGTCACTTTGAGGTACCCAGCACCCTGCAGCAGGGAGGGTTTGGTGCAGCTGTACCTGGCTGTCCTGAGGCATCACTGCAATAACAGCTGCAAACAGCTGTAGAGGGAACACCACCGCTGGTGACCACATCCTAGCAGACCTGTTCTGCCTGACTGCTGTGCCTTGCCATGGATGAACCTGTCAGTGGAAGGTGTTGTTACTAATCCAGCTGATCCACACCTTTGCTGGATGGGCTTACTAACGAAAAGGGACAGTGCAGTGTCTTTAGTGTCCTGCTTTAGTGACCACTAAAGACACTGCACTGTCCCTTTTTTGTGTGCTTGTCACATTAGTGTGCAGAGACAGGACTGTAACTCTGTGCAGGGAGCTCTGCTGGACTGGCTTTCCTGAAAACAGGATTTGTTATTCCCCCTCGGGGGTCTTCTTGTGGGTAGGTTGGAGCATCAGCGAGATAAATGAGAAAAAATCCACTTTCCATACAGATATCCGGTAAGAAAACCACTCTTCTGCTTCCAAGCCCCTCCTGGACACAAACCTGTCCTTCAGAAACCCTGGGGCTCACTTTCATGCTTTGCTGTTCACCAGAAAGTCCTTTCACTCCTCTTTGGCAATGATAGCAGTGCAGGGGGACCCTCCCTCACCATAACAACTGGGCTAGCAGTCTTATAATTCAAACTGCCCTCTCTAACTTCAAGGGCCTCTTCCTACACACCATCTAGGGCTCATCAATCCTTCCCTGAGCAATTCTATATTCCTTATTGGAGCAGTAACTCCCACACCCACACCTTCTAAAGCTCCTGACATTCTATCTCCAAAGCCTGATGAACCGTTTAGCGTTCCCATTTGGGAAGAGAATTGAATTGGATACAGGTAAGCCTTTTCAAAGACCAGTTCACCCTGTGATTAACCCTGTTGTCTTGGGTTTGCCTGGGGGAGCAGTGCCCCAAGGAGTCTGCAAAATAATCCCACAGAGAGCACACTGCTCACATAATAAATCCCCTTGTAGCTGCAGATTCCTTTGGAATCTACGTGACATGACAAGCGTTAAAACACTAAAGACTCTTAGAAAGCAACGTGTCTCTCCAAAATGACAAATGCAACCCCAAAAATCTTACTTAGCTACTACCTTTTTGACACAGAACTAACAGAATCAATTTCTGTACTTCTGCACCTCTAATGGCAGTGTTCCTTCTCAACTGGCTCAAGCTGAGTAACTGACTTTACTACCCTCCATAGCTCATTAAGAGACTGAATAATTTTCATAAGATCTTCTTGCATTCTATGTAGAGACTTCAGCCTGCCCTGTCAGCTACAACCCATACATACACTGCAAGTCAATACAAATATTTTCTACTAATTTGGAAATTATGTTAAAACATGATTACCCTCTAAATAGCACTGTTACATGAGAGAGAAGCATACAGTATAAATTAGTGCTTGAAATGGGGTTTGCAACACACATAATCATAACTTGGCATTTCACCAAACTCATTTGTGGGCTGTTATCACGGTGTGGGGAACCCAGCTTACTGGTAGCTGTTATGTGTGAATATAATTTTCTGCAGAGGAGCAGCCCCAGTGATAAATAGCAGCGCTCCCAGCTCTGCACTGCTGTGCTTTGCCTCAGCAGCCACTGCACGTCACTGTTGCTCCACACAGAAGAACCCAAAGAGGTTCCTGGGAGCAGGACTTGGAGAGTCTGTTTACCTTTTCAGTAAAGGCAAGAAAATGTGCCACAAACCAAGGGCTGAAGCCAAGGGGGATTTTTCTCCCCCAGACTAGAGGCCATCCACACGTGCTGCTCTTTCTCTTTTTCTTTTGCCTGTGCGGAAAACCCCATCCATCCTTTTTCCTTAAAGGTATAAAAAGAGAGTGGTCACCAGCCAGGGAATCACAGATCCTGTATGAACTTCCAGCTCTCCACAGCTCCCCCAGGAAATGTGACAGGTCACTGAACCCCCTGACTGCCAAGTCCCACAGCAATGGCAGCATGCCCTGCTCGTGGTGCTACCATGGGGGCAGAGAGCAAAGGCACCTGGTGCTCAGATAGAACTGCAAGGGCAGCATCACCTTCTTCTTAGATTTGGGGCAGGTCTTCCTTTCAGGAAAAGAGGAGATTTTTGAGTGTTCTGTTGTGATTTTAGAAATAAAGAGCTTGCAGGTCAGGCATAACTGCGGAACCAGAGGGCTGAAAGGTGTTTTTATAGAAGCACGACACTGCAAGAAAGCTTGTCAACAGCTACGTCAGGTCACCTAAGTTGTGTAGCACTGAGCACCTCCTTCCAGTACCTGCCACTAAAAGTACAGACATATTTTCAGTTCTTCAAGACTTTTTCCCAAGTTTTCAGCAATTCCCACATTATCTGAATGCAATGGGGAAGTTTAATTCCCTTTTTCAGCCAAGTTTTGCACAAAACAACAGAAATTATACTGCCAGTAAAGAAAATTCCATTAGAGGGTAGGAAAGAAGATGCTGAAAGATAAAATAAAAAGTAAAACAAAACCCTGAGAAGATGTCAAGTGGAATTAAAAGCGGAAGATACATATAAACTTAACAGAAAATTATTTATCAAGTACAGACCTTCTGTTGCACTCAACAGACTAAAAACAGTAGTTTCCCATCCGTGGGTCTTCCTTCTGTGCTTCCAACGCAGCAGTGACTGCTGCACTGAGCAGATCCTCCTGCTGCAGCCTGGACTGCTGCTGGCAGGGCAATTCATCCCATGGCTGGCAGTCCATGGACCTGGGATCACAAGGAGGAAGCCACACTGCAGCTGCAGGTCACACCCAGGTGCTGTGTGTGCATTCTCAAGCCAGGTTTACTCATCAAACTCCAGTTCCAGCCACCCAGCTGAGGGACACATTTCAGTGTGGAGTAGCTGTGTTCCTGCCAGGCTTGTGTGGTGCGTGATGACTCCCATGCCTGATATTGTTGCCCTGATTTGTGATGATTACAGTTATTTCACAGATGCTTTCCCACATCTCCAGTCTGCAGAAGAGATAAAATCTGAGAAAGGCATTCTGCTCTCCTTCCCTAGGACCCCCTAAAGGCAGCGGGACTCAGATGCCAACAGTGTAATGCTGAGCCCTGGCAATTCCTACCCTGGGAATGCCTGCCCTGACACAGAAATTCCTTCACCTCCCTGGCTGTGTGAGGAAGCTGAGCCTCTGCATGCTCAACTTGAGTGGTGCTGTAGATCCCGTGTCACAGAAATAAAGAAAATTCCAAAAAGAAATTTTTTCTGCAACCTCCAGCCATAGTCTTAATCCTTTGAGAGGCCTAAAATCGGGCCGGAATTCCTCAAGCAGCACAAGAACAAGGAGTTTTGTATCTGAGGTTACGAAACCAATGTTTATTTCATAAGCCCAGATCCACAAACATGAGAGGAGATCATACTGCCAGAGGGAAGGAAACCCTCTCCTGAAGCAAATGGCTGGGCTCTAACACTGCATCCTACTGAGACAGGGATGATCTGTAAAAGAGAAAACACACACGGCTTGGCAATCAAAATGGTTGCCTCAAGATTGCCAAGCTGAGTGAAGGAGCAAAAGGACACAGAAGAGAATCAAAGTCTGGAACTGAAGGCAGAGGATTGAAAATGTCTGTCCTTCTTCAGGCATTGTGAGAAATTAGCTTTAGCCTTGCCTGTAAGTTCAGCTGTGCTGGTGCTGCCCAGGGAGGTGTCCTGTCAGGTGTCCTGCTCTCCCCTCACGGCAGCATCAGTGGCTGGGCTGATCTCTGCTGCTGCTCTGCCCCGAGTACACCTGACCTGCAGCTGTTTTCTTCCCCACAAACAACAGATGAAAGAAATCTGGCAAAAAACCACGGGCCAGATTCTCCTCTCAAGCAAAAGCCTTGGCAGAGAAAGGGGGGCCTTGGGGAGCCACAGATGCTGCATATTAAAGTCCTGGTGCCCTCTGGCTCCTGAGCCTGACTGACTGCAAATCCATTCTGGGCTAGGGAAGAGCTGTGCTTTGCCTTGTCCATTGGCTGAGCTGAGAATTAACATTTAAACCAGTAACACCTGATTTTAGGGACAAGAACTTTAGCATATTTGCCAAATATTTAATGTATTAGATATATATGGAAGAGTCTGGCCAGCACTGTCCTAACACTGTCTTCTGGACTTTGTTTCTGTTTCCATGGAGATACCTAAATGGAAGAAAAGTTTTAATGTAAGGTAAGCACCTGAAAACCTGAAGAATGAATGAGAATTCAGGCTCCACAAAGGTAAATCAGAGTTTTGCTGTTGTGGCCTGAATGGAACTGGCAGATGTAGGTTTGGAGGTCTGTGAATGAAAATCCATTTCTCAGCCTTGCAAAGCAAATACTTAATTCAGCCCAACCCTTCTGACACCACAATTCTTGCCTGGAGTGTGAGTATACCTGAACTCCACATGGAGAAAGGAACTAATGAGGAAGAAAGTCCAACAGGAGAGTAATTCATGCTCACTTGAATTTGGTGTAGCTGTCTACTGTAGCACATCTGCATTTTCGCCCTTGTCTCCCCACTTTCCCCCCATCCTTTTCCCAGGGAACAAAGTGAAAGAATTCTTCTGTGGGCAAGTCTGGAACCTGTCTGGTTCTTCACCAGTGGTTTCTATCAGAGAGAAAGCTGTGATTAAGGGTGACAGGGCCCTTAGGAGCCTGGGAGGTGAGATGGCAGCTGGAGAAGAAAATGACAGGTCTCTGGAATTATCTGCTCCCCTGGAACAGGTGTCAGCACTCTGGGATGAGGCAACGCCTGAAAGTTGCAGTGCTCCAGGCAGAGCTGAGAGGGGAAGATGTGACTGCAAAAGGGCATCTTCACTCAGTTATGGAGTGCATGTGTTGTGCTAAATGTCCTTAAATCCCTGTGGTAATGCAGCCGTCTGTAACAATAAACAGCAAATAACTGCTGTCTCCTCTGGGACCACAGCTATTACACTTCCAGATAGGAGTCATCCTGCTCTGTGCTGAGGTGTAAGTGACCAAACACCTACTCTAAGTTCTGGGGAAAAACACTGGAACATGTGTAATTTAACCAGAAATCTTAGATTGCTTCCATTTACACAGTTCTGCATAAAAGCAGTAATAACACTCTCAAAATCCCCAGCAGCCTGCTCCTCCCAGCTATTCCATGTTTAAAAACGCCTGATAGGTAACAATTGCTGCTGAGACTGAAAAATGTTATTATTTGTCTGTCTTTTCACTCTACTTCTTGCCCCCTTGTTTCCAGGGACATTCTCATTTAACATTTCCCCCCAAGTAAAGATACAATTGAAAATCCCTAATGGTGCCATTTTTGGGACTGGTAGGAGTATAAGAAAGTGGATAAATCAGCTGAGAAGTGAGAAATCTAGCAGATTATGTACATACATTATGTTTCAAAAATGACTAGCAGCTAGCCCTCTTTGTTTTAAAATGTTCATGTATATTTCTGGAAAAAAGGATAGCAGAGCATCTAATAATAGGAAAGGGTTTTAAAAGCTAAGACACTCAGTGTCTGTAAAGAATTTTACAAACATGAGCATAACTATTCTTGATGACTCATCTGTAAGTAGCTATCATTATTTCTTTTCTTCAGATGGGGGAAGTGGCATCCAGAGAGACCAAGAAACTCAAATAAGCAGCACGTGCTAAGACAAAAGAAAGACTAGTAAATGATCTTGTTACCTCAGTTCACTGCCTGAAATTATTGGAATAATAACACACCCTAAAATTCCAGGATCACATTTCACACTGAAATACACAGAACAAGAGCACCACAGGGAAAATATAAGTAGTTTAATTCAGAGGCTGTAAAGAACACTGATGTTTTTTGAGATGATCACAAGTCTCAGACCAAGCTCAGTTTTAACAAAACATTTAGAAACTCTCCATTCTTCCCCACTACAATCCCCATTCCCAGTTACACAACAGTTTCTTTCACATGTAAACCAATATTTCTCTCCTAGGTCTAGAAATAGAATTCAGCCATGTAGATGCCTGTTGCCTTCTTGCAAAGAAGCAATTTTCCAAATGGGTGCTTAAGTTCACAAAGGAGAACATACTGATTTCCATGGTTTTGAAGCAGTCTTTTAGAAAGGCAAAATCTGTTAGATGAATTCCTACATTGCTGACCTTTGACCTATTGCACACTTTGAAAGGTCCATGAGGATGTTGTCACCCAGATAAAAGCTGAATTTTGCAGTGAGTTTGGTGAAGGACAAAACTGGTTTTACAAGAAGATGGCAAAATCTTCTAAGGCCTGAAGAGCCTCAGATTAAGCCATTTATCTGCATCCTCCTTCTCAATAAAAATGAACTTGGAGCTCTAGAATCTCATCCTACATATCAGTCCTAGGTAACAGTCACAAACTGCATTGATATAATTGTGTATTACAATATTAATATCATTGATATAATAATAATGTTTATCATTTATATAATGTATGCAATGTTTACAAATGTATAATCAGGATGCAGCAGCTCCTCAAGGGAAAGGCCAAGGCCTACTTTTTATATTTTCCCCTTCCTCAATTCGAGAAGTGAAAAATTGTTTTCTTCTGGCTGGAGGTCTAGTATGCCCACTGTCATGTTCTTCTCAGACAGCCACATAACCCACAGTGGGGCATTATAAAGGATATCCTTTCCACTAACTGCCTCCAGGGTGGGATTTCCCAAATCATGCCTTCACCTTTTATGAAAGCACTTTTGTCTTTTGTTCTGTGGAATCACTGAACTTTTGCTTCCTCACCATACTTGCTGCACTGCCACGGATTCACCTGGGGTCTGTTTCTAATTTCAGTTTGTTGTTTACCTCTTCATGTTATTGCAGGTAATTTTTACTCTACTGTTAGAAAACAAGCAGCTGATGCTTGGCCCTGCAGAAATGTTGGTGCTGCTCTAACCCCAGCTGAGCCTGCTGGTCCCTGCTCTTTACTGGAGAGTGATGCTTCTGTTAGTCAAGTCCTTCCAAGTGCCAGCATTAATCTCTTCCTTTTCAGAGCTACTGACTGCCAGCCTATGTTCACTCTCTGGGCTGAGCACTGCTCTGTAACTTTCCAACATCTGCTTAAGTTTCTGCAGCCTGACACTGCTGTTTAACCCAGCTGCTTGGATTTCATTGAGCTGGAACCGAGCTGGCCACTGGCTTATTAACCCAGCTGAAAATGCAGCAGTGGAATGGCTGAGAGAGAGGCTCCTTCAGCAGTGCACGTGTGCTGGGAATCTTCAGATTCCTTCCCAGGTCCCTATAGCTCAGGAAAGAAAGGCTTTTGAGGAGGACTGTGCTCTCCTGTAAGATTCAGGAAGCAGAGGCAGCAGAGAGGGGCCACAGACTACACCCAGAGGTTTTTTCTGACCACAGACTCTGTCAGCTCTGTCCAAATCTTCTCAGGCTTCTGAAAACATCTCATTTACAAGGGGCGTGCTGAGAGGCTTCACAGTCAGTTCCATTACAAGAACATGACATCCGTCTTTCCCTCCCATGTCCTCCTTGTCTGTCTGCTGATCGCTCAAACTCTGCAGAATCATTTTCTATTTTCAGATTTTCCCATTATTTTTGCACACACCTTCCACCTCTTGTCCTGTTCTCATCCCAGCTGCTTTCACTTTCTGGGGCATCTTTCCCCACTCCCACTCCCTGTTACACCTGTGTTTAATTGTTCTTATTGTTACCTTATAAAATTCTAATTCTCTCTTTGCTTTGCATTTTCTCTTCTTCACTTCTATTATGATCCATCAGGTTTTGAACTACACAGGTCTTAAAATTATTACAAAAGGGATTAAATTACATCCATATTAAGATTAAACTCAGATGAAAACCAAATGTGGGAATGTTTGAATGTAATTGGCTTGACTATTGCATTAAAAGAGACCAGTTACATCCCAAACCACTTTAATCAGTGCTACAGTTTGGAAAGGGTGACCATGCCAAAAGATCTGGAGGTGCATGTGTGTGTCAGTACACAGGCATGTGTGCAGACACACACCCAGAAATAAACCCCATGCAGCTGACTGTTAAGCTGATGAGTTTAAGACATTTCTCAAAGGTTTCTGGCACACTGAAATATCCACACAGGCAGCTATTCCCATCTGTGTGATGGCTGGAAGCTGCACTGCTGCTATGTGGGCCTCTGCAAGCAGGAGGTCTGTTATATGCAAGAGAGGTGATTTTTTTTTTTTCTGGTTCTGTTCTGCTTTGCTTTTTAGAGTTAATTAATTTAAAAATAGGCCAATTTACAATGTTCCAGAAGACCACAGCCCATTTTAGAAGCGAAACAGGCTTGATTTTTGAGTTAGCTGCAATTACTGGTAAAGGTAAGGGAGAATTCCTCAGAGAATGACCTCCTTTAATTCTTCACAGGTGCCAAAACATGTGGTCAGATGCTAAAATCATTGAAATAGGCACAAACATGAGTATTATCTAACATCTTATTTTAATGGGTAAGGACTGTTTCTGTCCTTTAAAACACGGTGACAACCACTCATTTCCTTTTTATTGTTCACTGAGCATTTGGTTTATTGCAGCCTGCGTGGAGGATACGTTACTGCATACACAGGGCTGGGCAGATGTGTGCAGCAGGGATCTTCTGAAGGGGTCACGCCACTATTCAGCTTCTTATTTACTGTTGTTTATTTCTCTGTTGCATATATCTCTCAAAATCTTCAGCTTTTGACCCTCCAAAAGCAAAGAGAAGCATCCAATCTAGTTTCATAGAGCTTTCAAAACCTGGACCCAACAGCACTGGGATGAGATGTGGCCAGAAAGGACTTCATTAATTATGTATGTAAGGAAAAATAAACTCCAGAACTCCTTATTTACTTCAGCCAGGTGCTGGTTTCCAGAGCCAGGGATGTAATAGGTCCAGATCCTCACATATTTTCTCTAGAAGAGCTTTTCCAGATATTTCATGTTGATTTCCCCTTATGCATAAGCAGTCATACAGTTGACTTGCCTAATGTCTATATTAATTTTGGTACATATTTAATTAGCAGATAGCTAATTAATGTGCTATAAGGTTATCTTGTTAAATGTTAATTGAATATGTAAACATTCTTTACAAGTTAATATTCAGAGGAAAAATATGTAATATGCATTTGTTGCCTTTGTCATTCTGAATTAATTGCATGACAACCAGATTTGTCCCTTCCCAACTTGAGAACCCTCAATAAGTACTCTTTTAAGAATCAATTGATACTTAATTAATATGTACTGGCTGTCCTATTTAATTTAAATTAGTTTTTTGAACAAGTTACAGCGTTGCTGGAAGACGCAGCAGTCCCCCGGTGACACGGAGCATTTTCTGCTGAGAGCACACGAGGGTGCTGTGAGAAAAGGCTTGGTGCTGCCAGCCCCGATCTCCTGGCTGGGCACACAGCCTCCTCCGTCCTTCTCATCAGAACCAAAAACCACCCGCACAGAAATCTGTACGAAAGCTGCACGGACTGTGCTGTATCTCATTCCGCGGGGCTTCCTGCTGCTCAGGCTGTGCCGCAGCTCCCCGCCCGCACGGCGTTTATTGCACCAGATGATGAGCTCAGGAACCTTCTCCCCCGGCCAGGTGAGGAGCAAGGGCCACGTTCCTTCACACCCCTCCCCATTTTGTGTTCTTGATGCCCTGCACTGGTGAGGCACAGGGAGCTTTAGCTCGTTGTTTCAGTGCATTGATATTCCAGGCTGCCCAGGGGCTGAGCTCTGGGATGGCTGCAACAACGTCCACATGTAATTTATTGTGTGTGTGAAAGCCTGAACATCAGCAAAAGGGTGGCAGAGTTTGCCTTGCCTTTCCTTTCATCACACAGTGAGGCTGTTAATGAATAAGGAACGTCTCTGCTGCTGCAGTTTAACACGTTCTGTGCCCAAGCAGTGGCCACAGGGGCCTGAGTGAACAGATCTTCTGCCTGCCCTGAACACACATCCCATCCCTCCTGCTGCACCTTCACTGCAAACGACTCTGGGTTTAATTTTGGGATGGTTAAATCTCCAGCCATCCCTGAGCATTTTATAAATAACAATAAGGTCTCACCACGCTCAGGGGATGGAAGTGCTGTGGGTGGGTTGGATGAAAGACAGGTACAGCCTCTTGCCCAAAGCCATCATGTGAGATAATAGCAGCTCCCAAGAGCTCTGGCTCTCAGCTTCTCCCTGTAAACAGAAAATCTCACTTCCTTTCCCAGGTAACTGCACTTACTGACCTCCTTCTGGACAGGTGATCTGTCGTAATAAGAAAAATAAAATCCCTGGAATTCAGACTGGACCCTGTGAGCGTGGGCCTGGTCTGACTCTCTGAGGGCAGGACAAAACATCCCTTTCAGCCTTCTGTGGTATGAGAATGACAAATGGTGAAGATTAAAGGCTCTGATTTTCATAGGTGCTTAGACCTGGGGCCTGCTAGTAACTTCAGGAGGAGTCTTAAATCCTTAACCTTCCTAAAGCCGGATGTGAAGGCTTGCCCAAGGTCACACAGGCAGCCTTTTGCAGTGCTATGGCAGCAGTAAATTTGGCCAATAGTCTTTTCTCTCAGTTTGCTGCTGTTACTAAATTTTTCTTTAAGGAGGTTTGCCCCATTTGTTGCGGCTGAAAAAGCTGTTCTTACAGCTTGAAGCAGCTGAAAGAATCTGAATACATTGTATTGTAATCATTAAATACCAGTTTTCTACTGGATATAAGCAGAACACCTATTTTTAGTTAAAAAGCTGCTGTTAGGTTACACAATATCTTTTATGGCTGAAGTAATGCAGCAAGCTGGCACAAACCAAATGGTACTTGACTGTTTGCAAATTGAGCATCAACACGAACAGCAGGTGGTCACTCAGCTCAAGACTTCCATGTTATAACAATAGCTGCAGTAATAATGCTAAATAAATAGCATCCAGCAACCCATGTGCTTTATCACGAGGGTTTGAATGCTGAAGGCCCACTTTTGCAAGTCACCTCAGACAATTATTGCTGCAGCTTTATTTTTATCATCACTTTCTCCATTTTTCTGCTGTTGAAGGTTAGGATTTGTATCCCTGTATCCTGTAGTCAAGACCTTCAGATCAGATGGATGCTTTCCTAGAGCTCCAGGGTACCTTTTTATTGCACCTGACTGCTGCACCTAGTTTTGTCTAGAGTATTGTAAACCCTAAAAGTAAGAAGACATGAACCATTTAAAACACCTAGGAATTATAGCAAAAATTTCTAAAACAGGCACATCTGACAGCAGTATTCTCAGAGCATTTCTCCCAGCTTCACTAAATATTAACCAGCTAGTTGGCTTCCCCATATCCACCTCTCTGGGCAGGAGAAAAACTGAATAGTCACTCAGGGTGGAGCATTTTGTGACACTGTGCCTGTATAGGTGCATGTGAGGAATTCAGATTGCCATGTAACAGCCAGGAATTTTATACTGGGAACCAGGAGTTAGGCTAAGGAAACCTCTAAGTGTCCAGAATGCTGAAAATTTGCAGATATCCATCACTATTGGCCTACCTTCTATTTCTTATTTTTATTTTCATCATCATCATCAACATCATTGTAATTTTTATTATTACGTACAGCCAAACCTCTGTTTTTTGTTCCCAGTAATGAGCACTGCTGACCACAAGGACTGCAGTGGAAGAAGATCCTCATCCAAAAAGAGATGGCCCAGCCTGTCCCCAAATCAGTTTTCATTGATTGGACTCACTCTTTGGCACTTAAAATGCTGCTGTATTTGCTGTGAGGAGAATTTCCCTCTCATTCTGTGGTGAGGATGACACTGGATCAGAATGAAAGCTCTGAGATAAACAGCACCTTAGATATAGAAGGAATAAGAAACAGCTGGTAAAGGGAAATTCTAAGAGAGTCTTAGGAGTCTGGAAGAAGAAGGTGAAAGCAAACATTATAAAAATGAAACCAGCAGAGGCTTTATCTCAACAAAGTTTAGTTTCATGTATACAGTATTTAATATTTAGTATTTAGTATTTATCTTGTGCATAAAAACCCTCCCAGAGGTGCTACAAGACATCCACAATAGTAATGCAACACCTAATTATCGCTATTAGAAGGCAATGAAAGACAATGGTAATGCTGAACACATACAGCAGATACAAAGTTTAATTTTTAACAATTTTCAGTGCATTCCCATGAAATTTCAGATCCCCAGAAGCAAGCAATGTACAAATGCAGCCTGCTATAACACAGCAGTTCAGTTCTTCTAGGAGCAATCCAGCCCTCATCCAAATGTTCTAGCTGCCCCAAATTCTAATTTGAGGGGACTATCTGGGAATTAATGAAAAAAAAAAATTTAAGGCAAGACAAAACCTAACCTATTGAAACATTCCAATGTTGATGGAACTGTTTGAAACTAGATTTCCCTGATCAACTGGAAATTAGAAGCAACACAGAGCAGGTTAATAGATTTGTGGTGTTAGACCCTGAAGCATGAGCAATCTGAGATGAAACTCCAGAGGCTGTGGACAGGCACATCCTCCTGTGGCACACCTGCTGCATTTGCACCCACCTGGCTGGTGTCATGGGCACTTGGCCCCAGTAAAAATCAGCTGCTATAAAGCAGGGAAAGCATGAAAAAGATTTACCAGCACTCTTGCACATGGATGCCACGGGAAGCAGGCATTGTACTTTAACAGGTGTAACACACACGGAGATTGCTGCAACGGTGCTCAAAGCACTGCAATTCCCAGAGCTGACAACCCCAAAGATCATACAAATACTTAAACTGAAGCATTAAACAGGGCCTTGTCGGCTGAGTGGCATGTCTGTTAAACCTTCTGAAGCAACACAATCAACTACTGTCAGAAAATTCAGATTCATATTTGTGTCAACATTTGTGCTCTCCGGTGTCAGCTGAGATATCCTCTTCTCTGCTTGTCTCCTGAAATGATTACTAGACCTTGGGAGAGCAAAAGCTATTTTTGTGAGCAGCTGGTTCTGATACTGTAAAATGAATCCACTCTGCATTCCTCTGAAATCAGGTGACAGGTGGGAGTTTAATCACAATTGGCTGGCACTTCATGGAGAAGGGGGAATAGCAGGGACTCTGCACCAAAGGCTGAATTTTCCAAAGAGTGCTGGCTTTAGCTAGGGTAGAGTCAGTTTTCTTCACAGAATCTGGTGGGGGGCTGTGTTTTGGATCTGCCCTGAAAGTAGAATTGATACTGTAGAGATGGTTTTGTTACTGCTGAGCAGTGCTTACACAGCATTAAGGCCTTTTCTGCTTCTCACCCCATCCCAGTGAGGAGGATGAGGGTGCACCACATCCTGTGGGGGCACACAGGATGGCTGATCCCAGCAGAGCCCAGGGATAATTCCAGACTATATGGCATCATGCTCAGTGTACAAGGCTAGGGAAGAAGGAGGAAGGGGGGACATTCAGGGGGATGCTGTTTGTCCTCCCTAACCTGTGACAGAGCCCTGCTTTCCTGGGATGGCTGAACACCTGCCTGCCCATGTGAGACGGGGAATGAATTCCTTGTTTTGCTTTGCTTGCACACCTGCCTTTTGATTTACCTTCTTTATCTCAACCCACGACCTTTTCACTTTTCCTCTTTCCTATCTCTGCCCAGTCCTGCTGCAGGGGCAGTGAGGGAGGGGCTGGGTGGTTCTTTGCTGCTGGCTGGAGTGAAATTACCACACAAATGCACCACAAACTGTGGCAGAGGGGATCCCCAGTGCCCACATACACCCTCATTCTGGTCTGGAGGTTGCTGCAGGAGGTGGCAGATGTGCTGTTTGCCCACCCTGGTGCATGCTGCTGTGTTTGGTCCTTGGGCTGGGGACGTGCCCCGTGGGTGCAGGACACGCCTGGGCTCCCCTGCTGCTGCAGAAGAGGGAAGAACCCTGCTCCTGGTGCCTGCTTCACTGGCTGTGTGTCAGGATCCCATTACTAAAGGTCTTAGAAATGCCCCTGCCCGAATTGAGGTGCAAACGAGACCATATGCCAGTGACAATAGTATGGGGTTTATTTGATAGTAAATATGAGAGAGAGAGAGCAAATAGGTGGGGGGGGGGGGGGGAACAGAAAGAGAGTAACAGGGAGAGAACAAGGAAATATCACCACTCTGTGGACCCCAGCGATGCTCTGTTGATCCCCTCCAGCTGGTCTTGGTGGTGAAGGTCCCCCCAAAAAGCACAGAATCCGATGGGTTAATATAAGCTCAGGCCAGGTAAGAGAAGCCAGGCAGCTCCCTAGAGGGGGAGTTTGCCATTGTCTCTTAGAGCAGGCTCTGGGTTTGTTGCATCCCCTGCAGTCCTGTGGTGCAAGGGCTCAGCAGTGATGCTGGGGGCACCTCGGGGGTCTGTGATGGATGAAGGCCCCCCCTCAGCTGCCTCCCAGGTGAGTGTCCCGTGGATGTGGCCTTCCTGGGGCTGGGGGTTCCATGGCCAGTTTGTCTAAGGGAGGATGGGTTCACTGCCCCTGAGCAGAGGTTACAACTCACCAAAACTTCCTCCCCAAACCTCGGCTGGGGGTGCAAACCTGCTCCCAGCAAATGGGTCTGTGGGCCACGGCCTCCCCCACCCTGAACAGACACAGAGATGATTCTTAGCATGGCTGCTGGGTTTGGCTCACATTCTTTTCCTTGTTTACTTGTTTGTTTCAGGTGATTGAACAATGGGTTTTCCCTTTATCCAATCTCAGCAGTCTGACTTTCAGTCCAAAGTCCCAGTCAGGTGTCTTCAGGGAGGCTTCTTTGGTTGTAGCTTCTTTATACAGTTTTTGCCATAATGAGCAAAACTTTATATCAATGTTTGAGGCATGAACTATTTCAGTCTCTGACACTGTGACAACACAGAAGCTCTTTAAGTGGAATTAAAAGCCCTCCCTGCCCTTAATATGCGTGTCTTTCTTCAGCAAGATACTCTCTTTTTGTGAAACTTCAAAGAAAGCTCAAACTCCCTGTTTCTTCAAGAACAACCCTGTCTGAGAAGTATATTATTAATAAATGCATTAAAACTATTTTTAAGTAAGCAAAGACTGGATGGTAGTCATCCAAATTAATGAAGGGTATGAACCTAAAATTGATTATGTAAACTGCATTAAATCCCCGCGCAGATTTAATGATTTAAATTCAAATTTAATTTAGATTTAACTCAAACACTAACTTGAATTAAAACCACTTTAATTCTGAATGAGAGTGCCCAGAATGGGCTTTAGTATAGGTTAACAAATCTGCTCTGTGCAAAGATTTTCTTAAACTGCGTTATTTTTTCTTAATGCCATTAAGTCAGTAGTCAGTAGATTGAATACAGTGGGCTCTGAAAGAGAGCCTTTGCTTGGAAGTAGAGCATGACTCACCAAAATGCATAAGCAGCCCCCAGCTATAACTATGGAAGAAAATTCACATTTTTCAGGCTAATTAAATCCCTGAAGGAGAGCTTAGCCTTGCACTTTTCGAAAGAAGAGGAATTCCTTTCTCTGGTATCCAGGACAGTGGGCTGGGTCCTTGGATCTCACCCTTTTATCCATACCTTGTCCCCTAGGAAGAGAGCTGGAAGGGAAAGGAAGTCCTGCATTACTGACTCCTGTTATTGGAGTTCACAAACCCCCAATAGTCTAAAGGAAAACATGACTGTCAAAAATGAGGTGGGAGCTCCACACTTTGTTGCAAGGCCTTTGTTTCTCACACTTAGCTGTGGGTCACACAGGTGCCCATCCCACCCCTGGGCCTGGCCAGGGCAGGGGTCTGGGTGCTCCCGAGGGGGATGATGGAAGGGGCAGCAGATCCTAGCAGGGCAGGGAGGCAGGAGGTGGAGGGGTCCTAGGTTAAGGAGTGAAGCTGAGCCCAGTGAGGAACAGGGCTGTGGGTCTGTGTGTGTTTGTTTTTTTTTTTTTTTTCCATTTCTCACAATCCTGCTTTATTTTTACTTGGCTATAAATTAGATTAGTCTTCCCCAAGCAAAGACTTTTTTGCCTGTGATGGCAGCTGGGAAGGGATCTCCCTTCTTCACCTTGAGTCATGAACTTCTCCATTCTGTTCTCTGTTGAGGAGAGGGGTGTGACAGTGGCTGGCCCAGGCCACTGCTGAGCCCCACCTTGTGCAGGTCTGAGAAATGCTGTGAAAACTGGTGGTGGTGGTTCAACACCCCTCCTCCCTCACGTGGTGACAAAGGCCTGGGGCAGTGCTCTGGTGGGTGTCTGGAACATCCTGCACAGGCAGCTGGAGGGTTGGTTATCCACAGCTGAGTGCCTTGCCTTCCTGCCAGGGGTCACTCGTGCCACCCATCACTGTCCCAGCACTTGTCCCCCTCAGCTGAGAGCAGCCAACATGGAAATGGCAACAGGACGTGGGAAGGGCCTCCCTGAGTTACAAGCTCAGTCGACAGCTTTCCCTCTTGCATGAAGAGGATTTTGCTGGAAATAGAGCTGAAGTTTCTGAGGGCAGAAGAGAGGCTGGCTCGGGTGCCTTTGCAAGCTGCCCACCCTGAGCAGGCTGGGTTTCTCTTTAAGAAGGCACATGGTGTGCTCCAGCTTAATGGAACGTGTTAAGCAAGAACATCTGCTTATGAAGAGATAGATATGCTGAAACATTTACTGATGTTTTGCTTCCTCCCCTTGTGTCACCTGAAATCTATCATCTCACTATGGCATCCTAGCACAGTCCTGCTTGCAAATCTAGGGAAGCAGGGCAGTGGTGCACAGCCTTTAGAAAATGATTAGTGGTCTGTCAGGCTTATGTCTAAACATGGGCACTGACTCAGATGTGTTACCTATAAATCTGTTCATCAGCAGCTGAGGAACATATGTGCCTCCTCTTCCTTAAACATAAAAACATTAATTACATTATATTGTACCACAGTAATGGGCAACACAGTGACAGAAGCTTGCCAAAGCTTTAATTTTAACCATAAATCTGGTGGGCCTGGGATGGTGATTCAAGCTGCTTTAAAAGATGAAGATAAAGCTGAAGTCAGGTGTGCAGGAACAGGACTTGGTGGGGGTGGGGAGGAAGGCATGGAAAATTAGCATAGACTGGCTGAAATACTTGAAAATGAGGTAGTAAAACTGCAGTCCTCCCTGGACAAGGGACAGGAGAGAACAAATTGCAATTCACTAACAGATCCTCCTCTGACTTCTTCTGACTTTCTGCAATAGTTGGGGGATAAAAAGGTTTCTTCTCACCCACTGTCGGATCCTGGCTTCCTACTGTTTGCTTTTGCTGTCCCTCTTTTTTTTCTTCCCTGGTGTAATCATCTAAGCACAGAGGGAATACTGAACAAGCAGCCCTTGGTGTCCTTTCTCTGGCTGGATTTTCATTTTAAATAGAGCCGATCAGGAGAAAAGATGAGGCACAGCAGGTAACTTGCGCTGTCCTTTGTGTCTGGATAAAAGCAACCAGAAGGAACATCCAGATTATTTATCAACAGGAGCAGGAGGAATATGGAAATCTGTGTGTACCATTAAACATGAAAGGCAACAGGAACGGGTTCTCCTATTGCATTAGGGGCTGTACCATCGGCTGTTCAAAGGGTTTATCAGATGGAGCAGTCCTGCTGCTGTGGCAAAGAGACAGCTGGAGGCAGCAGCTGCCAGTGCTCCGTGCCCCTGCCTGCCCCATGCCTGCCCCATGCCTGCCCCACACCTGCTCCTCCCAGGTCTGACTCAATCCTGCCTGGCTGCCCTGAGCAGCTGATGCCCACGAAATCAAGGCAAAGATGTGCAGGCAGAGATTTCTGCTGCAGTTGCCCCAGTCTGCCTTGTTAAGCCCCAGGCAGAAGGGCAATAACTCCCCTTTCTGAAATTTATGTGGGTTCTCTCTGAGCTGCCTGCCTTCATTTTAGGATTTGACTGCAGAATTTCAGAGCCATCTGGCGATGCACAGGCTACAAATCTAAAACAACACAGCAACCTGCATCAGATAAAGGGCTTGGGTTTGGTGCTAGGTCTTGAAAAAGCTTGTCTTCTCTGACTGCTTGTGTCCACTCTTTTAAGGAGGAGGAAATGACACTGGAGATGGGACTCTGCTGAAGGGAAATCTACACCTTTCTCTTCTCATTTGTTTATTTAATTCTTCTCTCTCTTATACCAAATTCATCTCTGCAAGAGTAGTAACCACTCAATCTTTTCCATGCTGCTTCTCCCTTCTGATGTAAGAAAGATTTCAGAAACTCAGTATTTGAGCTACAGATGTGTTTGCCCTGACTGAGCAGTGCTTTAATTCATCTCAGTCCAGCTTCAACAGGCCATGCTTTCACAGTTACTAAAAGGGCAAAAATCTGGACTACCATCTACAAATAATCAGACCAGAATTTTGGAGGTCCCAGATAACATGTGGTTGTTTAGAAATTCTGTAAGGTCCATGACTTCTTTGTTGTTTCCCAAAGCAGGAACCACAACATGGAAAATGTGTTCTATTTACCCCTTGGCTAAAGGAACTTAACTGGCTGCCAGATGTATGAGCTGAGAGTAGGGAGTGTAGCAGCAGAAGATGGCAACTCATCTGACACAAAATCCAGACTGGGGTGCAGGGCAGAGCCACAGCTGCTGTGGGAGGTGTTTCTGCCCTGTCAGAGCAGTTCAGGATGTATCTATCATAGAGCAGAACTCTGAATATTCACTGTGCACTGGACAGCAATATTTCATTTCATGCATCATTAAGAACCTGCATTGATTCCAACTAGTCATATAACCTCGTCCTGCACTTGCTTTAAAGCAAAAGGGGGAGGAAAAAAATGTCTCCTTCCCAAGTCACTGGATAACTTTAAAACTTGCTACTTGAAGAAATAGTATTTCTTAATGTCATCTCTGCTGGGGATGCTGGTGCAGTACCCCGTGACCTGGAAACCAGCACTGACTCTTGGTTTCAGTGTAACAGAGGTTTGCTTAGCACACACCCACTGTGCCTCATCTCCCTGTCAGTGGTTTGGTTTGGAGCAACTTTCTGTTCAAGTATAATAAAAAGAGAGGAAATAGAAAGGGATAAACAGACACAGTAGCTGGCGTTGGTCTCTGCAGCCAGCTGAGCTGGCTGGGAAGAAAAAGCTCCTGGGCAGAGCTTTTGGTGCTCTCTGGTATGATCCTGTCAAGCAGAATATCAGCTTAAAAAAATAACATCTTAGCACATCTTTCAGTTTGAAGCTATTTGGTGGATTTTGCCCAATTTGCTGTTGGTGCCTAGAGCTAGAGCTGAATTTGGGGCCTGGATTTAGGTTAAGAACTGTGAAAGGATTCAGTGATATCAAGGCTGAGCTGTTCAACACTAACACTTCCCTGCCAGAGAAGGCAGAGTGCCTTTGGTAGAGGTGTTGGATAATGGAATCTCTCTCCCCAGGCTGTTGGACCATGGCCTTTCCAAGGGTCTTCTCTGGACTGTGATGGGGTTGTTGGCCTCACTGTGAACTCATTTTAGGGTGAAAAGTTCCCAAGCAGGGTGATCTGGGAAGACTCAATCAGCTCTTACTGTACCTTCCAAAGGCCATTGCTCATTTCTAGCCACAGTCTTTGGCAGGTTCTTAACGTTTTTAATTGAATTTTTCAAGAATCACACATGCTTGTCACTCTCCTAGGGAGGCTGGAAATGTTTATCAGTCGAAGGAAGGAGTCCCCAAGGGTGAAAGAGGGAATTTAAGGGGAATGTTGCTGCTTGCTCATACTAACAGTCCCTCTTCCTCAAGGAAAGGGAAAGGGAAAAAAGATGAAAGTTTAGCTGGCATTAGCACCAGCTGCTCTTACTGACATCCATCTTCTCAGTAAAAAACTCTTTGAAGGCTCATTGCCTGCCTTCAACAGGAGAAACTACCTCCTTGCCACTACTCTGTACATCAGCCTGTCCCAGCATGTGGGGCAATGCACTACAGAAAATAGTATCAATTTCATGTAGGATTTGCTTTTTGAACGAGACACAATACCCTGCATAAGGTACATGGCAAAGACTGCCAGGGACCCTTACCTTCCATGAAAAGGCAGTATTTGTTGTACATGACATAGTCCAGAGTGGAGTAAAAGCTTTGCATTAATTTCTGTCTATAATTTAACAAAAAAACCCTTTTCCTTGTATTTCAGTCTCTCATTGCCATTGTCTGACATTTTTTATTCTCTCTGTATCTTCAGGTCCCACAGCATCTGGTGGCAAATCAAACATGGTAAAATGTTGGTTTTGAGCTTAATAATATTTTCCAAGCCATTTATTTACCAAATGCTCTTGGTGGAAGTGCTTTGTTCTGTATGTTAACAGGTGGAACACACTCAGTGTGAATATATGGGTAATCAAAGCAGAGTGAGTCTCCCAGGGTGGTGTGTTCAAGCTGGACAGGTTCTCAGTGAGTCCAAGGCTGCATGATTTGACTGTCTGAGTTTCCTGGCCACTCCTGCCAAACAGGGGCATGGATTTTGCTGTCACATTTCTTTAACTGTTATTTGTTTTTCTATACCTGTTTTATTTGTATTGCCCTTATAGGGGAGAATAGTGAATGGGCTTATCCAGCATAAAGTTTAAGTTGAAAGTTCAGGATTCAGCTAGAAAATGGCCTCATCTTCAGAACCAAGCCAGACCTTGGCACTCTGGTCTCTCCTTGGCAGGCTGAGCTTGTCTTTAGAGCTTGCCAGATGTATCTTGTTCTCCAGGTGTTTAGCCATATTCCCCCAAATGGAACAGAAGCAGCAGTAAAATGTCCAATTGCTGTTCCATGCATTGTCTTTGGATCAGGTCACAGCCCAGTCTAAGGTTAGTTACCTGAATTATATAGGACAATGGAAATTAATAAAGAAACATTAGAAGTATAGTAGCCTTTTTCTTTAATTGAAAAATCACATCTTTCTTTCAAAGAATGATAATTTTCATCAGATTTCCTTTTCTTAGAGCTTCTACAGAAATGTGGTGCTACCCTTCACCACCTCTGTGACATCAAAACATAAGGGGCCTTTTCATTATGATACCATTTATTTTTAAAAAGCACTAGAAAGGTTATATGTCTGTTATTCCATTATAATGGTACCAGACTGTCTAAAATCATAACCCTTCTAATGTAAGAGCACTGGGAAATTCATACTGTAAACTTAGACGTGGAAGTTGTTCAGGTTTTTTTTTCAATCCACCAAACAACAGGAGCAGATGCAGATTATTTTTTGGATAAGACATTCCTCTTTTGGAATGATTTCACATGCTAACTTTGCTTGGGAACTGCTCCTGTTGGTGACCATGTGTTCAGCACATCTGCTTTGGCTTGTTGTTTTCTCTGAGACTGACAATATTGTGGCAAGGCGTCAGAGTGAATTGAGGTGAAGGAAAAGGAAAGGGAAAATTAACATGAAAGAGCTGCATTGCAAGTCCAAATGAACCCTGAGAGACTTTTCATCCCTTGATCCTCCATGTGTATATCAGGATAGGTGTACAGGGGTTTGGAGTGGTGGGAGGAACTGACAGGCTTGAAGTAATACCTGGGCTTGTCTTGTCACAGTCAGAAACTGAGCTCAAGCAGACACGCTGGGAGGACATTTCTGACTTTTAGCCCATGGGAGAGGATGCCTTCAAAAAGTTGGGAAAATCCTGCCAATGACTCATCAAGGCTGGTTTCACTGTTCACTGCATGATGCACTCATTCATCAAACCAAAAGGATTTCAATCAATATTGTCAAACTGAAAAGTTATGCATTATATACCCATGCACCCACAAGTGCACTTAGTCATGCATAACCTGTGTGAGGGCCATCATCAAATAAATCACAGAGCTGGCTTCCAAACTGAATTTACCAAAATTAAAAAAAAAAATCCTTCTCTCTACCTGTCTCTTATTTGCACTGAGATTCACATATGAAATCCAGTGGTTTTCATCTTCTTCAAGCATCTTCATCTTCCCTTTCCCCTTCCTTGCTGATGTCTCACAGTGTCACCTGGACTGTGCAGTCATGTCCATGTGGCATCACTCTCTAGAGGCAGATGACAAAAAAACAGGCTAAGAATGGCTTTTAAAGCAGACCAATGATGCAGATGAGGAGTGAGTAAAGAATTTCCCTGTCAGGTTGAAGTCTCACTCATATGAAGGATTTTATATGGGGATCACAAAGAATCTTAAAAGATAGATATATAAAAACATAAAAAGACATGAGAATTGAAGGGATTTTTTTTTGAATATGCACAAAATAGAGCAGTAAATCATGTAGTAAAGGTTTAATTTGACACGGGATGTGCACAGTGGTGCTCAGCCTAGAAAAGTACTCATACATAGATTTTAAATGTAAGGATGTGAATAGGCTCAGTGGAGTTAATGTCAAACCAGTATGTCAGAATTGTGCTGGTTTGGGGTGGGATGCACTAAGCATTCTTCAGGAAAAATACTCTCCTTTTCCTTATGGGCTTGGGCTGCATGAGGCAGGCCCAGCTCAGCTTCCCTGTGCTCTCTGTGTGCTCATTGACTGCTCTGGTGCCCCTGTCTCAGTTTTCTGAATTGCCCACCCAAACATCTCAACCAGTAACAACAAACCCTGACATTCTCCAAGGAGTGGCAGAGTATTACAAACCATATGAAATTTGAATTGGGCAGGGTTACCAAGCTGCTCTGTTGTGGTCACCATAGAGTGAACAATGTTTTAACTGGATAATTATTTCAATCATACTTACTAAACAGGAGGAAAAAAAGTTCCTCTTTCATGCAGCTCTGGCCTAGTCCTCTTTTAAAAATTAATTTAGGTGTGTCTGTAAGGACAGTTTCTCTCACCTATTCTCCTACAGCTTGTCTTCCTTTTCAGAGCTTGTTCCTCATCTCTACTCAGTAACCAACTACCAAATATTGAGACAGCATTTTTCAGATTACAGCCTGGACACTTTGATAGCCTTTTGGCAAAACCAGAGTGCATTAACACCCACAGGCTTTGGAGATCTGCTTTCTGGAGTATTTAGTTATTAAAAACCTAAGCTTTGCCTGCTTACTCTACTTTTGAGAGACAGAGTCAATATTTTTCTGCAAAATGGGTTGAATATTTTAGAACACCAAAGAATTTGTGCCAGGGTCGACCTTACTGTGAGTGGAGTTCCCTCCTTGGTGAAGGTTGAAAGCTGCATGGGCAAGCACAGATGGGAGAGGTTTATTGCAGGTATGGGAGCCCAGCTGATGAACTGCAGTGCTAGGTGAGGTATTTTATTCAGCATTTAGCTTTGCCTCACATGTCTGCAGCTTATTAATCCATTCCCAGGAGACCTATTGTAATTTTCCAGACACTTGAAAATTTTCAAGCAGATGTCACTTTAAACAAAACCAAAAAACTTGGAAACATATCTGCAAGCAGTAATTCTGGTGTCTGCAAGCAATAACTTCTGCACCAAAGTTGTTCATTCTCAAGGTAAGAGAGGGTTGCAATATCGGACTGGTAGCAATGTTCTTTACATTTTAAAATGGAAATGTGGAAAAGGGATGCCTGTTATGTTGGAGAAGGAAAATTTGGTAGTGAGCACTTGGTTTTAATTCTGAAAATGTCTGGAATAGTCAGCTTCAAACTGGGATGTGTCTTGATAGGAGAAACCTTTACATAAGACTTTCTTTGAGTCTCACTCAGGGAGATAATGAAATTATCTGGAAGACAAATAGGGAAACACACTTAGGAAAACACCAGTGCCAAAAGCATTGCTAAGTGACATTTAAGTAGGGAGCTTGTCAGCAGTAGGCTCTTACCTGAGGAATATGAAAGCTTTACTCTCATAGTATGGTTATAACCTCCCCTTTGCCCAACTCCATACAATGATGTTTGAAACTGGATAATCAAGGTAGCCAGCTCCTTTGCAAGCTAATAGACACCCAGTTTTCTGCACTGTTAGAGGACAACCACAGAGGTAACAGCATCAAGGTGAGCTCCCGAGGTTTTTGTTACCTCCACACATGGGTGACAGATGAATACATCCATTTTGTCAGTTACCTCTCTTGCAGCTGTTTCTGCTGGAAGATTCAGGATGCTGATTGCTCGGTGTGGTGAGAGCTGTTGGGAAGCTGAGGTGGTGCTATCCAGCAGCTTTTCTTGTCCTCCTGAGAAACATCAGGGCAGATGTGGGAGGGCTGAACAAGAGCACAGCAAACCTGACAGCTCTAGCTCAGCCACCTTCAGATTGTGCCATTAAACCTGCTCAGGAGGCTGTACCTTCATCCCTCGTGTCAGAAGAAAAGAGGAGAAGAGGCAGAACTCATTTTCTGTCTCTCCCACTTAACAGTTAAGAAAACAAAACCATGTGAAAGCTGGATGCCTGAGTTACTCCCTGGGTGCCAAGCTGGTGAAGTATTAAGAACTTTGCTGGCTCAGTCAGGTCACTTCATGAGCATCAGAAAATCAGGCAGTGGACTGTGTTACCCATCTGTCAGGAAAGCTACCAAACAGCTTTCAATTAATTATTTTTAGGAGGAATGCAGATTGTCTTCACCTGGGACAGGGCTGCTGCAGGCCAGAGTGTGTGCCCCATAAAGCAGTGCTGTTCCAGCTCAATCAGTGCAACTTTGTCAACCTGTGACAGCTGAGGATACAGCCTGTGCTAATTTTTGCTTAAGCCTTGTACAACTAAATGTTTTAACACATGGAAAGTGTTAGGTTTCTTGGCAGCTCCAGGTAATAAGGAGATTCTGCTTGAACTGGGTAACTCTTGGTGTTTGAATCGTCATCAGCAAACTTCCAACTATTCCAGATGAACACGTTGTGTATTTAATGAGTTTTTCCTCTGAGCCAGAGGGAATAGTTTGCAATAGTTATAGAAATAAAAACCATGGACATAATAGGTTTAATGTGTAAAATCAAACCATGTATCTATAAATATGTAAGAAGACATTGAGTTGAGAGGAAATGCTCATTGCACAGAGTGCTGCCCATGCAAGGCATGCTCGTGCAACGCCACCTGATTTATGGCAGGAGCTTCCAAGACAAGAAGTTTTCAAGGTTCTGTTCCCTTGCAATGTCATTCTCAACCCCTCCCTTCCACACAGGCAGGCCAATTACTGGGAGAGCTCAGAAGTTTCTGTCACAACTCCAGCAGTTTCTCAAAACAAGTATCAGCTTAAAAAAGCATAGGCAGTTGAAACTGAAGAAAGCTACAGGGATATAGCTGGAGGGGGAAGAGGGAGGGAACATCAGTTGTCGACTTCCAAAGCAATTGTGGATATGGATTGCATGGAAGGCTTCTCATCAGCAGGGAGTCTGACAGATCTATCAGGGGAGAGTTCATCTACTTTTGTAATAGTAGTTATTTGAACAACTAGAGATCGATATAGTTTCTAGGGGAGATGCTGCTATTTATTGGGAAATAAGAGAGAAACACTGGTGAAAGTTTCCTCTCTGTTTCTACAGTAACCACCATCAGGAGGGTTGTGCACGTGTTTCCTGGATGGAGTTCAAGCCTCAGCAGGCTGTGTGTGTCACCTGCAGACCCCATGGCTTTGCCTCAAACTCCTCAGAGCTCAGGGGGGGTCACACAGTGGGCAGGGAAGGGGTGGGTTGGTACCTGGAGGAGGTCACTCGTGAAATAAAATTCAGCTCTGAATTTGCAGCTTCCTCTGATGGGATGTTTGGGCAGGGGTCCACCCATGGGGGCCCCTGTGAGTGATTCTTGTGGCCTCTGCTGCTTCCAGGCTCTCTGGCAATAGCCCTGTGTGCAGGAGCAGTGTGTTCTGAGCCCAGGAGGCACTCAGTGCTCAAGGTCAGCAGCTCATCCCTGTGCAGGAAGCAGAAATATCCTGGTAGCTGGTGGGTGAACTTCCTTGAGCAAAGGAATCCATTCTCTCATTCATTTCATTGTGTGACCCTCCTGGGTCTGTCACCCCACATGAAGGGGGCACTGCTGCCCTCCACCACCTCATCCCACGAGTATCCATCATTTTAAAAGAACACACTTAGAATGTGGGCACTTCAGGGTCTGATCAAGTCATAATTAGGGAAACAGTAAATGCTTCTGCATGATGCATCATCAAAGCCAGGCAGGAACACTTACTCTGTTAGCAAACATACCTGCAATATCTTTACCTTAAATGAGCTATAAAGTTGTCTGCCTCCCCTTCACTGTTTACTTTGTGCTCCCGTTTTCTGCACATGCTGCAATATTTTGCTCCTTAAGAGGTGTGTGTGATAAGCTCATGAATAACAAATGAGGATTTATGTTTGTGGATTTTGAAATAATATTAATGTGACTATTACTTTTAATCTTTGCTTTTGAATGATGTCTTGAGCTGCAGGTAATCCCAGAGGGATATTATTAGGGTCTGAGTATTGAAAATGGCTCCTTCTTTTGTCTTCCCTTCTATTAAGCGTGGAATTGAATGCAGAAAACTGAAGGAAGTAGGACAAACACAGGCTCCCTGATTTAATGCCTTACTTTATAGTCTTAGACCCCTACCAACTTATCTTCTAAGGGTAGGGGGAGAAGGGAGGAGGAAGATGAGAAATTCTGAAATTCTAAACAAGTTACCTTTTTTGAGAGAAATTACAAAAGCCTCTCCATGCTAAATCTTGATCTCCAGTAATGAACACTGAAATTTGTTGTTTCCAAGAAACTTTCATTCACTTAAAAAACCCAAATCTTCCTAACTATTTGGGAAGGAAGAAACACATTTTCTTTGCAGCTTCTGATTACCAGAACAGGGAGCTGGACTGAATTTTGCAGCCAAGTATTTGAAATAATAGTAGACAAAAGCAAACTGCTTGCAATTCTATTGGAACAAAATTGAATAGACTGTCTCTTCAAATTTACCCTTTTTCATCTGACTGTGATAGGATGCTATTTCTTTAAGAGAATAGTTCTTTGAAAATGTTCTGCAGGACTGTAAATATGACAGTAAAAATATGATATCTGGGATAGTTTCATACAAATACCCCCCCCTCCCTTCATACATATTTGTAAGTAAACAGAAGATCCTGCACTCTTTTTAAATCTCCTGTTCATTTCACAACATCAACAAATGTTGGCTATTATATTTGCATATCAGTAATACTGCTGATAACTTGCATTCCTACATTATTTTTGTACCTCTGCTGGTAGAACTGGCTGGACAGAAGAGGAAATTTGGGGACAGAAGGAGAAATACTTGATACTATTTTAATTCTCATTTCTCATTCAGATACACTTCTAATGAACATCTTTCCATGATATCCACCAAAACCAACTCTGTCCAACCTGCATAGGAGTTTCAAACTTCCCAGGAATTGTACCTGGGGTTTGCACTGGATCTTCTGTAGGCAGCAGCAGATGTGCCCCAGGGAGCAGGGCTGCTCCTGGAGAAGGACAGGAGCAGGGTGAGAAGGACAGGAGTAGGGTGGCTGCTCCTGGAGGAGGACAGGAGTAGGGGGGCTGCTCTGCTCTGCTGGGCCTGACAGAGCTGGGGAGAGTCATTGCAGAAAAAACCAGAGTGACCAGTGCAGGTTTAACCTTCCCAGCTCCTCCAGAGGTCACTGCTGCCCAGTGTGTCACAGCAGCAACCTGTGGGCCTCAGGAGGGGACTTGTCAGGTCAGCTCCCCTGAGAGAATGGAATGTTCCCATCTTCTCTGGGAAATGCTGGGTGCAGGAAAGCCTGACTGGTCTGACTGGGAGCCACCAAGCCACAGTGTGCTGTGTCACCTGCTCTTTTCCCCACTGAGGGCAGGGATGCAGAGATGTCCCCAGGTACTGCTGGTGTCAGCTCCTTGCCTCAGGCAGGGTCACACTGCAAAAACCACCAAGCACTGCTGGAAGGCTGGGCATGGACTCCTACCTCCCCTCCTGAGGGATCTCCAAGCAAACAGAGAGCGTGGCTGAAGGCAGTGCAGGTTCACAGAGAACGGTGTGAAAAGCCTACAGCACTTGGGGGGCTTGCAGTGGGTAGGAATTTAAATATGGTCCCTGCTATGGGGCTGAGCAGAACCACAGAAAAAGCTGTGGCCAAAGTCTGCCTGGGGAAAAACAGGGTCCACTTTTCAGGAGCTGAGTGACTGCAGGTCTGCAGCCCTTGTGTACTCACGACTCAGGCCAGTCAGGGTGGATAAGGGGTGAAGGTTAGGTCCTTTTTGTCCTTTCTAACTTTACTCTGGGAGGCATTTTAAATTTCAAAGGGAATTCTTATTCTTAAAGCTCAGACAGTACTGCCCTTGAAAGCTGGTAGACCTAATTATGGGAGGCTTAGAGGGATGGTGAATAGATCATCTTCGCTTCTTGAGTTAATCTTGATATATAATGCATGACAAATATTGTCTTGTTTCTTCTAAAAACCGTCACTGAGAGGAAATTCCAGAGACGGGAAATGCAATCTTTCAAAGGATTAAAAGAGAACTAACTAACATGAACCAGATCATTAGCTTTGTATTTTCTGTTCCACCTTCTGATGCCCATATTTCACTCATGAGGATGAGTTGGAATGACTCCAAAAACTAAGTGGAAATTAATTTCTCAAAGGCTGATCTGAAAGTTAAAATGCATTTCAAAATCACTTGCTTTACAGATCCCATCCATTTGCCCCGAAGAAAGAAAAAAATAATAATGCTTTATGTAGCAACACCAAGTACAAGTTAAAATGAATATGGGTGAGGCACTGCAGGAGGCTCCGGGGGAGGCAGCCAGTAGCCAGGGCTGCTGTGAAATGGCACATCAGCCACAGGGAAGGTGTTTAACAGGTTTGAAAGTGATGCTCAAAGCAGATGATTTTTTAAGGAAGCTGGGAGGACGATGCAAGGAGTATTGTGCGCCCTGTAATCTCCCCTGGAATTTTAAGAGATCAAAATTAGGTTTTTGGGGAGAAAACCCTATATTCTGAAACCTAGATTACAGAAAATTCAGAAAAAGAAAATCAAAGGTTTGATTTTACTTTCAACATTATGTTCTGTTATACAGACCATTTAAGAAGCTATTTCAAATTGAGATTAGCATTGGTAAAATATTAAAGTTCTTCTCTTATTCTAAAGCATGATTTTAGTGATACATAAATTGCAATCTTTCTAAAATAGTAAACCTATGGAAGATTTAATTGCAGCAAGATTAATCTTTTTGTGACAAAAAACTGCTTTGCAGAAGGTTCCACAGAGCTCTATTGCAACTGGCTTTAACATGAACAATTTCCATTGCAAACAAAAAAAGAGAGAGGTAATTAATTGGATGTTCTACTCCATTAGAAAGATTCTCTTCTGAACATATCTGAGCTCCAAATGAAAACAGCAGAACTGGGACAAAAGTAGGGCTGTTGTGAGATCTGATTCTAGGCTCAGCCTCAAATAATGTCTATCATTTTAAGGCTGAGAAATAAAGGGTAAAACATTGGTACTTTGAGTTATGAATACACTTCAGATCTTTGCTGAACTATGACATGAAACTAATGATGATAAATATTGTGAAAGTGATTAAAGCACAGTTGCATAAAAATGCATTTGTATTATTAATATTAGGTAGTTAAGGTCCTTGCATTCTTCCCAGCTATTATTAGAGATAGGTAAGAGCAATCACAGTGACATTGATACCTTCATTTCCAGAAGTGCTGAAAACCCTCTTCTGCCACTCTTTTCTGTGTGCTATGATTACATTTAGCATCTCCAGGCAGTCACAGGGCAGCAGAACAGTGGCATAAGTCATCTGGCTTCATATCTATCCTGCAGATCAGTTTGGAAGGGATTTCTCTTGGCATGGCACAGGGAAGAAAGGATCAAGTACTGCAAATAAGGTATGAATCATTTAATGCTGACACTTTGTGCTGTGATTCACATTGCAAGTGAAAGTATGCCTTGGGGTAAATAAAATGCTGACTCTGCAGGAGGAAGTGTCAAAATCAGTGTGGATTTTAATAGCACTGGATGTTAGCACTGACATTTCAGCTGAGTGACTTGGGAGATGAGTTACCACGTGCCAATCTAACTGAGAAAAATGCCCACTAAATCGGAGCTAAAGACTGAGTGGGAGTGACTGGTTCCTTCCTGCTTTGGGGAAGCACCAGAGAGCAAGAAAGCAAGTTGGCCAAACTCTCCAGAGAAATTCTTTGCACCAGTGCATGAGGTTTCCAGAGCTGCTGTGTAAGCTTCTTTCCTAAGGTTTAACCTAATTTGAAAAATAAAATGCAGTACCCATGAAAAAGCTCCCCTTTTTTCCAGTCTTCAAATGGGTCTTTTCATCCAGTTCAACCTATTTGCACTGAGTTAAAGCAGTAATTGCTAATGCTTCTTTAGGTTCAGTGTTATTCTGAACAAATTATGGCAATTATCTAGATCACAAATATATGTAACACTCTTTGCTACTTTCTGTAATTGCCCTTGAAGTTCAAATGCCTGATGTTTAATATGGGCTACCCCATTAAGTATTGTTCCAAGTAAAGTCAATGGCAAAAGTCCCAGTGACCTCAGTGATGAAGGGTCACACCCTTAGATTTGGTTCATCTTACTTCACAGGGAGATTTTGTTTTCTTTTAATTCACTAGGTGGTAGCAGTGTACAAATTGTGTTGTGTGGGTTTAGGTTCTTTTTTCTTCCTAGTTCTAATCAGACCTGCTTCAGGACCTTCCTTCAATTCCCAACCAGTCGTTTCTTAGTCTTGCACTGAGTTCTTGAGAGGAATGGAGACAAAAGGTTTTAAACACCCTTCTGAAGGGGTGCCAAAACTTGTGCCATCCTGCAGATGTTTTCTTGTGATGGCAGAAGTCACACTGCATTGGAAGAGTACAGCTACTGTTGGCCAGAGAATGACATCAACATCTGAGGCTGAGCTTAAACACTTTCCTCCAGCCAACATATACAAAAAGAAGAGAGAGACATTAAATCTCCATTAGTTCTGTATCCCTTCCACCACTTTTTACTCAATTCCCTGCAATGTGTCAGGCAAGATGACTAAATGAATGCCTGCTATTATTGCAGTCAGTCCTGGGAAAGTCACTGTGTTCAGCAAGGGGCAATCTAGCTGACAATAAGCAAGAGTACTTGGCCTTCTGAAGTACTAATCTAAGTAGGGTTCTTGCTGAGTGTAATCCATATTTTTCAGCAGTGGATGTGCAGATTAATGAGAAGCTGTCATTTGAAACAGATGTTGCTGTTTTGTTCACTTTTATCGTGTGTAATGCACTGCACATTCTGGGATTAACCTCCTGATCTACATGGTGCTACACGAGCATTAACTGTTTCTTGGGATAGAGGAAGGAAGAATTAAAAAGCCCCGTGTGGAGTCTCTCCAGAAACAAGAAATTGTTTTCAGACAGCCAGGTATAACCTGTGACATTTCACTTCTATCACTGCCATGCCTTGTCTGTTCAGTGATGATGGCCAACCCTGAGTTGTGCTCTGAGGGGGCTGGTGACACAAATGTGCCACTAAAAGGGCTCCTTCCTGCCAGAATGCTCCTTAGCATCTCTCCAGAGGATCTGTGTCCCTCTGGCTCCTCATCTACCACTGCCCCTCCTGCTCTCACAGTTTGCTCTACTGCTCAGGACCCTCTGGGGGCTGGGGTTTATTACACTACCAGGTTTATGCAAAAACTAACTCCAGAGAAGGTGCTGGGCTGTTGTGGGATACCTCTAGTTTGGGATCACATCTTACCAAGCACTCAGGGGGCTCCTCTCCAGGGTTGTCTGGTGCTGCTTCTCTGTGTCTGAACAACTCTGGTCAAGCAAGCTGACTGTCTCACCTAGGGCAGTGACTTGAAACTAGATTAGTGTTTTCTTAAAAAATATGCAGCTCTACATTTCATCCCTAATGTTCTACTACAATAGATTAGGGATGGATGAATGATGGAAATTTGAAGGGGTTTACCAGAGAGACATTTTTAGCCTAAAAATGCATGATGCTAAATAAGATGAAGATATTTACATACTGATAGATGATGGCCAGAAGTGGCAGAGATATGATGAATGCAATCCTCCAGTGAGCAGCAACAACCAACAGTAGTTATCCAACATCTCTGTCTGATCCTAGTGGGATTCAGATAGGAGCCTTATCACTAACTGAAACAGAGTCCTGACTGAATCAGACAGGCTGACACTGGCATCACTTTGCAGAAGTTGCTCTATATAAAGCTTGCAGCAAATGTTATTTTCTGGTAGTACAATGAAATAAATCCAGGGGACATTTGCAGGAGAGCTTTCAGAATTCCTCCAGGCAATGACTGTGGAAGAGACACTGTAATATAAGTACACTCTTGCTTTGTGCAAAGAATGGTGAGACAGGCAGAATTAGCATTGATGGGAGAAAGAACACTCAGGTTTCATCAAGATGTTTAAATATCTGATGCCATTTTGCCAATTTGAGTGGCTGAGTGGCAGGAATATACTGGGTTTTGTATGTTATTTTTGGCAGTAAATGAGATACTGAATTTTAAAATGCNAGTAAATAGATGTCATACCTTAATGAACTGTCCATTTTCTAAGTCTTTGTATAATACCTTGGGTAATATGAAACAATTTAACAGTCAGGGCCACAAAATAATCCTAAAATACATGATAGAGATGATAAAACAAGACAGTCAATATCAGATTTCCATTTTCTTTTGGTCCTTGTTATTTCATAATTGCTAACAAAATATTCAGAATGAGGGTCTCAATCTAAAACTTCAGCAAGGAAATGATTCACACCTGGAAAGCAGCAAAGAAAATATATCAAAGAAAATATATATTTGTGTTGCAAGCATGTGAATGAGAGGCAAGCAGGGTGTATGCTGATTCTGTGTCATCCTAATCCTACAGCTATCACTTAGGAATTAATAAAACATACAAGGCTCTCTTGCAGCTCCATCCCTGCTGGCTGCTGCTCTGGTGATACATTGCAATAATATGTCAGTGGTAATATTCCAGTAATAAATGATGGCAATATCCCATCAGATCCTCATCACTCCAGTAATGCACTGTGGCCATACATCAGCAGGCAATGGAGTTCAGGCATTAGTGGAAGAGGCAAATTTCTTTGTACACCCTCTGAACACAGGGTGTAGTGGTTTTAGCTCACCATCTGAGCCATGGCACCAATTTAACGAAGTGGGTTGTGCGCCCAGGCTGAACTCCAGTGCACCCACTAAACTTATTTACTGCTGTGAGATATGAAAAGCAAAGTAGGCTCAAAGCTTTAAAAGGTATAAAGAAAACTTCATTAACAGAACTAAAATAATAATAATCAGAATAAACCTTCAGAACATTTATCCTCCCCGCAACCTCCCCTGTCCTTCCCACCAACAACGTAAAAACCCAAAACCTGGGACTTTCAGTCAGTTTACCATCTCTAAATTATCCTTTCTTCAGTTCATATAGGGAGAGGAGTCTCTCCTGCCATGCCATGGAGACTTTTCCACAATAAACAGGTCCCTCATGGCTTCAATATCACAGCAAATCAGCTGCCTGGAAAGGAAATCTGTTCTCAGTGTGAAAGTCCCTTCCCTTGCCTTGCAGTCTTCCACAACTGCTTTTCGTGGGCCATGTCAACTGATGGGGTGAGATTTTAAGGATGAGTGGTTCTAGTATAAAAGCAAAGGATCTCTTCATCTGTCTCTGGAAGCAAAAATTCTCTTCTCTCCCTGGGGCAAAGGTTCTCTTATTCTATCTCTGTGGCAAGGTTTCTCATCTCTCTTACCTTGTTTAATTTTCTCATTAGATCACAGCTACTTTGACATCTGCTTGCTTCAGCATGGGTGCCT
>VZTR01031146.1:0-12862 GCA_013400775.1 Chaetops frenatus
ACCTATATCTGTCCATTCCTTTAAAAAGTTCATAGTTCAGTTAGAGCCATCTACAATTTCTGCATGCTGCTGCCCTCAGTAGACAAATGTGGATATCCCAGGCAGAAAAAAGAATGAACTCCAAGGTTGAAGAACTTGTTAGATGTTTAATGGCTGGCTGTGCCATCTAAGGACAGGAAACATTTTGATTCATGGATATGGGTTCCCTTTCTCCTCTTTGTGATAGTAGCCTGTTACAGCATTATTTGTGGATAATAAACTTGTGTTTATGTGACATTACTTTTCTCCCATTTGATTTCTCTGTTTGAATATGCTGGCTTAGGAAACAAACACCTAGAAACTGCTTGACTGCTCGTCTAGACACAAAAACTAATTTGAAGGTAATTTTCAAGTCTTGTGTGCTTGCCTTCCTAAAGAAATCACATCACCTCTGCACCAGTACAAATTCTGTGATGGCAGATATTGTTGTGTAGACAGGATTTGGGTCTGTTTCCTCAGGACTGTGCAACTTTGCCATTATCTATGATCAGAAGGGTGCTGCAAAGCGCAGCAAATTTAGCTAACACAGAATGTTTTTGCCAGGTGTTTCTCAAGTTTGAGATTCAAATTGCTTTATTACTGAGTAGTTGAGTTAGGGGGCATTTCTAGGTTTTCTTGACCACTTTCTCTGGTTTGTTCCAGCTATGCAAAAAAGGAGTCTGACCTCAGTGGAGCCCAGGTCAAACTTCGTGAGTTTGAAGCAGCCCTGAATTCTAAAGAAGCTGCACTGGCCACAGCCCTTGGTGATAAGAAAAGTCTGGAGGGAGAAATTGAAGATTTGAAAGATCAAATTAGAGAGGTGAGAAGAAAAGATATCCAACCATCAGGTTCTTTTAGCAAGTCAGGTGGTTTTCTATATTATGACCTGCCAATCTGATAAAATATAACTTTGTTACCAAAAAAAGGATGAAAACCTGTCATGTAGTCACAGCTAGAACAAACTGTGGTTCACTTTCAACACTACAAGCAGTATTGAGCAGGTTTCTGAGTCCAATGATGTTGAGTTTTATTAATGAAATGAATGGTAGAAGAGACAGCTCTTAAAATTGCAGATGCTGAAATTGCAAGGAATGTTATTTATGGGGAAGAAAGCAGGTCAACACTCAAGGTACACTTGACACACTTCAGAAGTATTTTGGGGGGCAGGTTGACTTTACAAGAACATATAATAACTGACAACAGTCTGTGATTCTCTCTGCCCTCCTTTTGGTTCTGCCTGTGGTTCTCCATGTTGTAGTGGAACAATGAGGAAGAAAACCTCTTGTCCTAGTTTTGCTAGCCTTTTGATTTGTAATCTTGAGCAGCACCACCTCAGGAGGACAAGGTGTGGAGACCATATTTGCCACATATTAAAAATTGATTTGTAGGGAAAATTATTAAGTAGCAATTTTATTGCCAGTTACCAATGGGAAATAAATGGAACTCGTATAAATAGCTGCAAAAGTGTGTGTGTTTGTGGGAGATATGTAATATTACTGGGGTAGATATTGGGATTTGATTGTCAAGTTAAACCTTAATATGTAGTTAGCTGTAGTTCTGTGAGGCTGTGGCCATTGTGTGAGTTCTGCTGCATAACTGTTGTGTTGATTCTTTTGTTTCCTAAAGCTTGATGCTTCTTTAGCTGCTGCCAAGGACCAGCTTGTAAACGAAACCTTGCAGAAGGTGGACCTTGAAAATCGCTGCCAGAGCCTCATTGAGGACCTGGAATTCCGTAAAAATATGTATGAGGAGGTAACTGCTTAAGCCTTAAGAATTAACATTTTTAAAGGGAAGAAGACAACTGGGAGGTCATTCAAGAATAGGAAAATAATTTAGGTTGGGAGATAACTCTACAAGTTGTCTAAACTCCTACCCAGAGTAGGGTTTACCTCTGTTGTAGCGTGAAGATTTCTAACTTCCTTTTTCTAGGAAAAATGATTTTAACTCTGAATTCTTGTAGCAAAATAACTTCATATATCATGTTGTTTCATGTTAAGTTCTGACTGTGGTATGCAATGTGCATGTCTTCTCTTAGTAATGAGAAAGTAGGTTGGTCATTTCCCATATAATCCCATTACAAGAAGTAAAGTGGAGAGGGGACACTCAGGTGCTGTGGACCTGCAGTGTTTTTGATTTCAAACCTTTCTAATTGAATAGGAAGTTTTTGAATAATGGAAACAAAAGTGGATGGAGAGTTGGCTTTTAGAACTTTTTCTTGCCACCCTCCCTTTCACCTGTGGCACTTCAGACTTTCCAGGAGGAACCTTAGGGCAGTAACAAATGCACTTGACCATACTGTCTTTTGTTCCATGAGTACTTTTTCTTGCTGGTAGTACTTTCAACTTTTTTCATGTTGTTGGAATCCCTTTCTTCCCAGAGAAAGCACAGGCAAGCACACAAGTAAATGGGGAAAGTGGAGTGACTGTTATTTTACAGTAGTTTGATTTTGTGCAAGCCCAGAATATACCTCAAGAAAGGAGGGATATGTTTCTAAAAATCTAATGATGCTGAGGTGCATTTGTTGAAATTTCAGAAAACTCTCAGAAAAAAATGCTAACAGTATCAAATCTCTTATTTTAATGAGGGACTTTTGCAAAATAAGACTGAGGAAACTGAAAGGTTCATGTCAAAATAATCAGCTCCTAGAACCTGCATTACTCTCCACTCAGCAGGGTAGTCTCCTGAAATTTTTGTCCTGTGTTTACCGCATGTTACCTTGTTTTTGTGTTTCCCATAGGAAATCAATGAGACCAGAAGGAAGCATGAGACTCGCCTGGTCGAGGTTGACTCTGGACGTCAGATTGAATACGAGCACAAACTGGCCCAGGCCCTCCATGAAATCAGAGAGCAGCACGATGCACAAGTGAAGCTGTACAGAAAAGAGCTCAAAGAGACTTACCATTCCAAAGTGAGAACATGTTTTCACACAACTGTTTGATGTACTTTGTTTTTGTTTTGCTTAATAGCATAATTACTCCAGCTCACAGGGGTTTATTAGGGAGCTGGGTTTGAAATTAGCATGTGTTTGAGTGTGGATTTGCATTTTCACATCTCACTTTGGGAGCAGGTTTAGTCCTCATCAAGAACAATAACAGAAGGGAAAGAAGCACTCTGTGAAGGTGAACTGGGGGGAAGAGTGATTAATGCTGAGATTACTGTGAATTCAAGGAATGTTCATGTGTTGTTAAGTATGATACTGAAAATGATCAATAAGGTGTCCCATATTTTGTATAAAAATTCATTATGGGGCTTGCTGAGAAGACAGAAGATAAGAGTCCTCTGACACTGTACAAAACATGGGGAAGTTTTACAATGCCCAGTAACTTCTGTTTTTCACTCATCTGGACAGAAAGCTGAAATCAGTTATACTTCATCATTTCCTTCCTCTGCTGTTATTCAACATTTATGTCAGGAGGCACCCTGATGTCTCAACTGAACCTGGTTTCTGTGGCTGTACTTGTTGCAGATAGTGCTTTTTTAAAAGCAAGGTGGGATGTTACAGCAGGAAAGTTCATACAAACTGAATTTATTAGCATCAGTTTTGGTCTTTTCAGCCTGCTTATCTCCAGGCCTCTGATGTGGCTTGGAAAAGATTATTTAAAATAAGATCTAGCCAAAAATGCAACCTCTCATTGCTTGCTTGGTCTTTCTCATCAAGTGTACTTTTCTGTATTTTTGGAAACTTACAAAAAAAAAAAATTAGATTGCGTTGTAGTCAAGAACAAGTTCAGTAAATCTGTGGTGCAGCTCAAGTGTGTGTGTGGCAGTGTTCAGCAGGAATGATTTAGTTACTTTATGAAAGTAAAACTATTCAAGATTGAAGTGATATAATTAAGCAGTAGTGACTTAGGGCACTGGTAGTGGTACCAATTTTCTATTGGCTGAAAATTAACAAGTTTGCCTCTTTTTAGAGAATTGGTAATTTCAGTTTAGCTTCTTCGATTTAAGCATATTAAATAAACTTTGGCCAGCATGAAAACTGAACTCAGTAGTTCAAATTTGGTAATACCTACAAGAGAAAGTTTTAATCCTAGAGTAAATATCCAAAGAATTGTAGTTCCAGGCAGGGCAGTCCAAGACGGTAACTGAGGCACCACGTTTTAGCCCTAAAGAAAGAAAAGTTTCACTGCGGAGTTAGAGCTGCAAAGAGGAACTCAGCGGCTTAGCACTGGGTGTGGGTTTTTAGTGATTCATTCCTACTTCCAGTGAGAGTTACTTTGAAACTGATGTCTTGACTTTGGTGCCCCGCAGCTGGAGAGTGCCAGGCTCTCCTCGGAGATGAGCAGCTCTGCAGCCAACACCATCCGGGAGCAGCTCAACGAGAGCCGCATGCGCATCGACAGCCTGTCCTCCCACATCACCAGCCTCCAGAAAGAGGTAACCAGCTGTGCCTCCCCACTCCAGCCAGTTACACCTGTTGATTTTTGTGTTTATGGGCTTTTCTTGCCATTGCAGTTGTTGGCTATTGCGTTAAAGGTCTGTCTTTTACTTAACTTGTCAGTGTGTTCAGCGCCATGGCTTGAGTTTATCTTCTTGCCTATTGTTTCGTACTTTTTCAAATTCCTTGATGTCTCCTTTTGACAAACTTTGATTTATTTTTCTGTGTAATGTCCTGCTATAGAGCTAGTGTTTGAAATGGTGTAGTGTTAACTGGCTTTTGTGAAAATTTTTGTGGACAGGTGAGGCAATTTTACACAGAAAGTTCTTGACACTCTTGGCAATTCTAGTAGCCACTAGACAGCCCAGTGTAGAATTCTACAAAGCAACATTCAAAGCCAGAACTGGAATTTTCAGTGTCTTTTCATCCTAGATCCATTTTGCATCTAGATATCTAAAAAAACCAAAACTTGTGGTATGATCTTGCCCAGATTAGGAGTATGAGACTGGATAAAAACATCGAATAACTGTACTTAAGTGTCTGTAGGGCAGGATCTCGAGCAGAATTTGGTTATTCCTAGGTCACAGAGGGCATAGATCACACCCAAAGGAGTGTGACATAATGTATGACAAGTGATATGTTCAGTACTGGCCTATTTGTAAGACTGTGTGCACTGCAGTGGGAAATCCAGAGCAAAAATGAGAAGTGTTAGGAGTTGGTTCTGCAGTCACCTTTTGTAAGTCATTTCAAAATGCAACAAAACGTTGACATTTTTTTAGGAATATAAAATACTAGTACTGTTTGATCCTTTTCGTGATACATTTTGAATTGTATTCCTACTGTACAGTAGACTCAAGCAGGACACCAAAATTCTGTGTATTTCAAGGGAGAAATATAAATGCAGGTGACGTTATTTCCGAATCTTCCAAATAAATTGGCAGGTACTAGTAAGAGGCTTCCTAGTTTTCCTTTTACATAGTCAAGTTAGTCTCTGGAAAAGATCAGGCGATGTAATGAATGTGCATGAGGTTACACAGGAGTTGGATGGAAAGTTCTGGCCACTTAGATCTTATTCCTGCTTTTAGATTACCATCCCTTTTTGGGGGCTCAGTCAGCAGGGTTTTTAAGTTGATTGCCCCTGTTCTGTTACTTCAGGAGTGACAGCTTGGTTCAGAGAACTTGCATCTGAACTGGCAGGAGTGTTTGTTGCTAGCTTCACAGCTATGAAAATTAACTTCTGTCATTTTGACTGTGATTTTCCAGCAAAGAAACCATTTTGCTGTAGTTTTAGGTTTGGGGTGTTTTTTTGTTTGGTTGAGGGTTTGGGGGAGTTCTTTTTTGGTTTGGTTTTTTGGTTTGTTTGTTTGCTTTTTGGTTTTTTGGGGTTTTTTGGTTGCATTAGTGAAATCAGCCAGTATACTTTGTTTTCCATTTTACTAGCATGAAGTTAGGCTTTATTTTCTTGGAAAAAATTCTCTTATCCCTGGTGCTGGTCTGGTTTGAGTTGCCAACACTGAGCTCTGTAGTAGACTCCACTGTGGTCTTCCATATGACCCAAAACTTCATTTATTAAATTCTTTGTCTGAATTAGCACTGACAACCAGTTACACAGGTCCCCTGTGTCAGACATGTAGACTCTCTTCTCTCTGTCTCTGGAATATGCGGTGACTTCCTAAATTTGTCTATCAAACAGAAGAAAGCATGCTTATGGAAAGTAAACCCTACAGCTGGCATAATTTTGGGCTTTCTTTGATAAGCATTCTGTTCTGGGTGTGCAATTTTAAGATCTGCTTGATGGAATTCTTGAAGCAGGAGACAAACCAGATTTCTTCAAGGAATGCTTATCACCACACCCTAAGCAAGCCTTGGAGGCTCTGATGATAGGCAGGCAGGTTTTCATTGACAACAACCCCTCTTCCTTTAGGGGAGCTGCTCCCAGAATTCAGGATTAGCAGCACCAAGCTGAAGCACAAAGCAGACATCTGGGAACTACAGAGCACTTAAACACCTCCAGGGGTGGTGGCCCCACCACCTGCCTCCCTGGGCAGCCCATCCCAATGTCCAACCACCCTTTCTTTGAAGAAACTTGTCCTAATGTCCAGCCTAAATCTCCCATGGTGCAGCCTGTGTTCCTGTGTCCTGTCTGGCATGTGTTGAACAGTTTAACTCTTAAGCTCGATTTCTCTTTCCTGAGTAAATTCAAGTATAGTAGCATACTTCCAGACCTCAGAAAAATGGAGCAAGTAGTTGTTTTTCCAAGGATGTTGCAAGTTTCATTGGAATTTGAGGTGTTTATGTTTGTAGTAGGTGAAGTGGAGAGCAGGAAGTTGAATACATGTGAGTTTGAACTCAGAAATAGGGAGCATGTGTATGTTCTGTGTTTTGAATTTCGTGTTGCCGGAACAGCAGAGAACACAGAGGCTTTGGTGGGCTCTCCTTTGCACCATCACTGATGTTTTCAATGCTTTTTCTCTAGTCCAGAGCATGGCAGGACAGAGCACAGGAGCTGGAGAGCAGCTTGGCCGAGGAGCAGGAAAACTGCCGCAAAACGTTGGCAGAGAAGGAGAAGGAAATTGCAGAGATAAGAAATCAGATGCAGGAGCAGCTGACTGACTATGAGCAACTCCTGGATGTTAAACTGGCACTTGACATGGAGATCAGTGCATACCGGAAATTGCTGGAGGGTGAGGAGGAGAGGTAGGAAAGGACATGGCAACAAAGTGGTGTCTCTGTTATCTCTGTGCTTTTCTTGTCTCTTTCTCTGTTAAAAAGCAGTTTTTAGTGCTGCTTGACTGCTTTCCCAGGCACTGTTTTTGCCCCCCTCCTGTCTGACACTTCTAAGTCACCATGAGACCAAACACACTGATTATCAACCAGCTCTCAAGGCAGAAAACACCAATTTTTTTTGTAGTTAAGATCCAGCACAGGAAAAGTAATGAATTGTCAGTTTTGTGCCTGTTTGGTGCCATGGTTAATATTCTTTTTCAAAATTAATTTCAGGGTTAATTAATTGTTATCCAAATTTCTTTAAGTATAGAATAATTTTAATAAACTCATAGCCATTATGATTGCCCAGCTCATCAGCCAGCTGCTTTTTCCATATCTGGCCTCAGAGTTCTTCCACTACTGAGAGTTTTCACCTCTGTCACAGCTGTCATTGAAAGTAGTTTGATTCTTCACTGTGTTCTGAGCTGCTCATGTGGGGATGAAGCAGCAAAAGCTTTTATGTCACTGTGTTTTTGCATAAATTTGCCACAGTGGCTTAAGTTTCCCTAGGGTTTTTGTTTCTTTACACTCCTCAACAACTGCACAGAAATGCCTTTGTGCTCTTAGTGTAGTAGTCCATCAATATTCTGTGCTCCAGGAACATTAATCAGCTGTTTGACAATGTTTTATTCACCTCTTAAATACTTAAGCCTTCACTTCTTCATGTACCACCCTTTGTTTACTATATTGCTGTATAAATCTATGGGAAGAAGACAATATGGAAGAAAGTTTATTTAAAAAAAAAAAAAGGTAGGAAGAGCAAAACCAAATCATGGAGTTGGAAAATATTTGAGTCCAGCTGTTGACCCAGCCACTGACATGTCCAGCACTAAACCCAGGTGTCCCCAAGTGCCACATCCACATGGGATTCCAGCACTTCCAGGCATGATGATACCACTGTTTCCTTGGGCAAAGCCTGGCTGCCTTTTCAGTGAAGAAATTCCTCCTTATATCCAGTATAAACCATCCCCGGCACAGCTTGAGCTGTTTCTTCCCACCCCTGTCCCACGTTCCCCGCAAGCAGAGCCCAACCCTCACCTCACTTCACCCTCCTGCCAGGGGAGCTGTGGCAAGCAAGAAGGTCCCTCCCTGAGTCTCCCTTTCTGTGATGTGATGTGATGTGATGTGTGTGTGTTTTCTCCCTTCCCCACGGCAGGCTGAAGCTGTCCCCCAGCCCCTCCTCCCGGGTGACCGTCTCGCGGGCCTCGTCCAGCCGCAGTGTCCGTGTGGCCGGTGGCAAGAGGAAGAGGATCGATGTGGAGGAGTCTGAAGCCAGCAGCAGTGTGACCATTTCCCACTCAGCCTCTGCCACGGGGAACGTGTCCATCGAGGAGATAGATGTGGATGGGAAGTTTATCCGCTTGAAGAACACCTCAGAGCAGGTTTGGAAGTGCCCCAGGCGTGTCAAGAGTTGAGGCGCGAGGGCGTCCTCGGCGCCCGCTCAGCTCCCAGGCTTCATGTTGATCCCAGAGCTCATGGCATTAAAGAGCTGGTGTGTCTCAAGGAAGCCTTTCACACACTGTTCTGGATTGATGGTGACATTTTCACAACGATTTTCAGTGCTTTTGTTTGAGTGCAAGGCGGCCCTCCCACCAGATTGATACGTCACCAAATTGTTACCTCACACTTGAGAGTTCTTGCAAGTAACGTACCTTTAAAACTTTCCAGATGGCATTGTTCCTGATAGGAAATACTGCGATCAGACACCAGCCTGCTTTAGAAGCCTTTTCAGCACTTTCTCTGCCTTAAAAAGCCCCCAAAGAATTATATGCAGAATAAATGTCTAAATGAGATTGTCAATATTCCTTGTATCTGCATAGAGCTTTCAGAAATCATAGGTTTTCTTCTGCTTCAACTGCACCCACAATTTTATGAGCCCTTACTTCCCATGCCAAAGCCACTGTTACAGTGACTACTGTGATTATTTGATTCTGTGAATTGGCTGGAATTTATATTGGGAGTATACACATACCTACTCAAATGAAGAACCCTTTGATAAATAATCATCACAACTTTTCCTTATGTTGCCCTCAAAATGAGGCTATTACATACAGTACATTTCCCTCCTTTATCTTCACTAAAAGGCAGCTCAGCGTGATGATTTAGGTGACAAAGGCTGGCCTGGTTCCAAGTGTCCCAGTCCCTTCTAATCAGTGAGGATATGACAGGCTCCTCCAGACAGTGATAATGTGGGTTGTAATTACCTGTAATTATCACACCTGAGTGGGAGTGATGGTTTCATTTAGTGAATTCAGGAAACCTTGACATTTCTCTTGGTCTAGACAGTTCAGTGTGTAGATGACTCAATAGTCAAAAACTGTTTCTAATGAGGTAGAATCTGACTTTTTTTTTGCTTTTTTTGAAGGGTTTTTCTTGAGCTTACCACCACCACGCACATACTTGTGTACCACATAGATTTCCCACCCTCTTTTATTTAATTTGCCTACACATTCATTGTTTCATAAGGGAGGAGAAGCATCAGTTTTGTTCCCAATAACCATGGGTGGTTCATGTTTTTAGCACTTTTTTTGGACATTTAATCTAGATTTGAGCAACTCCCTGTAGTGCAGCATAATAAACTGTTCTTGGGGAATCTTCACAGGTGTTTGACAGTTTATATAAATAAATAGGATGAAAACAAATCCTCTTTAAGTATGATACATTTTTTCAACCATGAGCTAAATGTCAGCATCCATTAAGATAGATATGATTTGTTCATTTTAGATAATTTTAACAGTCTGGAGTCCAGTAGCAATTGTTGAATGATCAGAAACTGTGTTGGAGGAGGAATTTAAAAAATACCTACTCTCGAAGCAGTCATTCTGTAAAGATGACTTGTGTATGATTTGTTAATGCTTTTCAAGTAGTTAATAGGAAAAAAGTAATATAGGTCATACAAGGGAGTATGTGGTGGCAGGTGTGCATATGTAAAAATATTTCAAGAATACTAACAGTAGTATTTTGTTTTCTAGGAAGCCTACTTGCCATTCTGTGCTTCAAAAAACATTAAACATTTGTAAGGGGATTTTAATATTTAGTACGTATTACTAATATGTATTTTTCTGGACCAAGTGATAACAAAACTGATGCAAATCATAAACACTAGTTAACATCAGAATTCAAAAGCAAGATGTATTATGCTTTGACTTCAAGTAAGAGGTAATATGAATTTACCTAAAACTATTCTAATTCCATGCTGAAGATCAAGTGATAGTAAACCCTTTCACTGCAAGTGTTATGTGTGTCATAATATTAAAGATAAAAAACACTACATGCAAAGCAGGAAATGAATGCTGGTGATAATTTTTTTTTTTTCTCTCCCTTTTCTTAGGATCAGCCTATGGGAGGTTGGGAGATGGTCCGAAAAATAGGAGACACTTCTGCAAGTTACAGATATACCTCAAGATACGTACTAAAGGCAGGCCAGACTGTGACAGTAAGTTGTCAAGTTTCAGCTGCTCACTTGACATGGACCTCAGGCCAACTTGTGTGTGTCAGAAAGACACAAGGTTTTTTAGTTGTGTCCTTCCTATGTACATGTTCAGAAATTAACCACCTGTGTTTGCGTTGGTCATTCGTTGTGTCGGTTGCTGAGACAGTTAATAAAGATTTTTCAGAACTTTACTTCCTGTTTGAAGCAGTCATTTTCACCATGCACAGGTGAAAATTTTAAGTATTACATATTCTAAAGTCCCTGCATTAAAAACACATATGTTTTATTGTACAGAACTTTGGAAGATACTTGGTTTTCTTAACTGGAAGAGATTAATAATGTCACTTAAATTAAATACATTAACTGAATCAGTAATTTGGAAATGTGTTGAGACTGGGAAAAAAATGTTGCTGTGTGATTTCTGTTGACAGATCTGGGCTGCAAATGCTGGAGTGACTGCAAGCCCACCCACTGACCTCATCTGGAAGAACCAGAATTCCTGGGGCACTGGTGAAGATGTGAAAGTTGTGCTGAAAAATTCTCAGGGAGAGGTAAAGCACCTCACATCTGTGTGAGCTTTTTCTGTGGTGGAATTGCCTTCAAAGATGCAGGTTAAGGCTTCTCACAGGAATGCACCACAGTGTTTACTGAAGTTTTCTTCTTTTGGAGAACTAGCTGTGGTTTAGAAATGCCTCTACTGAAGCCTGTGGTTGTTTTAGTTTTTATTGAGTCTAAATAATAAAAAAATTACTTGTTCAGACACCTCCCTCATGCCAGGAGCTGGGCAGTGCCTTAGAACACACTTTGAAAAGAAAGTTTTGATAAACTCTTCAGTGATCTGTCTTCTAAATTAGGTTTCCTTAAGGCTGTTTGTTTATGAGGAGTGGGGAGTGTTACAGTCAAATCCACATGAAGCAGTGAGGGGTTAGTTCAGGTGAGGTGTGATTGAAAATTTGGGGTAGGACAGTTACTGTGACATGCTGCAACTGAAAGAAAATATTTAAATACATATGCAGATTTTGGAAGAACTCAATGAGTGTTTTGTTAGAAGCACTCCTTTTAGTCATTAAGACATTTAAAGCTAAGCTTTTTATGCTCAGTAATACCTGGAAAGTATAAAACAAAAAGAATACAGGTAGTTCTCCCAGCAGCTAGAGCTTTCGTTTCTCAAAGTCTTAAGCAAGTGAGCAACAGGAGATGTTTTTAAGAAGTTCAGGTATGAAAAATGTCTTGCAGGAGGTTGCTCAGAGAAGCACTGTGTTCAAAACAACAGCACGTAAAGGGGAAGACGAGGAAGTTGAGGAAGAATCAGCTGAAGCTCTGGATGAGGAAGATATCTACCGTCAGCAGGTATTTTCTTTTAGGATTAACAAGGTTATTTACGTTGAAAAAATGGAGATAGAACTCATGAATTCTTTGGAAAAAAACCCCAAACTTTTTAATCAAATGTGCATGTGGTTTTATTTTTTTTAATTAATAAAAGCATGGAGCTGTCTTATTGAAACCAGTGTAAAAATACTACCTAATATCTCCTCCTGCACAGAAATACATTTTTTTTAAAGTTTAAAGACATGGGGATTTTTTTTCCCCCTTAAACTCTGTTCCTAAGAAGATTCCACCTAATGCCAATGGTTTACAGTAAAGTTTGGCTTAAGCCTAAATTTACCTAAATTTATTGAAAGTTTTGAGAATTTAAATCTCTGTTTATCTCTGATAGAGAAAATCATGTTAGTGTCTTCTGTTCACATATGTTCTCTGATAGAGAAAATTTGAGATTTGAAAACTCTTTGAGATAAAATGTCCCTTAAATGGTGAAAAAAATTAAGTTCTGAAGACCAAAAGCAAAAAAGGACTGTGCTGGAAATTAAAGATGTTAGATTTTTTTATATAAAACCTCTCAAGGTGCTTGTATATGCTCCCTGATTCAAATATGGCAATTACTTGTATTTTTCTCATACCTGTCCTCTATTACCCCTCAATAGGAAAGGACATGTAACATTCTTTAAATTCCAGGATATAACAAGTTGTACAGCTTTGCTGACTCTTGTTTTTACCATGCCAGGCCAATAATTTCATACATTAAAAACACACAGTAGATTCTTTTAAGTAAGAAAACACTTTGCTGCTGGATTTTTTGGGCGGGGCATTTGGGGTGGTTTGGTTTGTTGTGGGGTTTTTTTTGTTCGTGTTTTTTTTGTTTGTTTTGGTTGGGGTTGTGTTTGTTGTTTTTGGTTGGTTGGTTGGTTTGGGGGTTTTTTGGGGTTAAT
>VZTR01031148.1:14328-26170 GCA_013400775.1 Chaetops frenatus
TTTTTTTAGTTGGTGGTTTTTTTTCCTTACATCACCTGGCTTTCTCTAAAATACCATCTCAGCAGCCTTTGCCTCAATAAAACTGAGCTGATGACTCTCAACTGTGCTGTACCAGCTTAGGCCTTTATTCAGACCCTTGAAACACAGTTGAGCCTTTCAAGAGTTCCTTCATTCCTACTGTTTGCAGAAAGATCCATTCTGTAACAAGCAGGGCAGAGCTTTTGCTTGATCACTGAAAAACAGACATTCACAATGAATGTTAGATGTATGCCCTTTTCATAATGAAATTTTTTTTATTACAACATTGAGTGAAGAGAACATTGTGACAGAGCTACTCTGTTCTGCCCAGCAATACTGGGTTGTAAGGGTTGCTAAAAACATAGGAAGAGAGCTGTGGATTCAGAGTATTAAAGCACTTGTATCACTTATAGTGCCAATTGTAATGTCAATGGCCAATTCAGGAACCAAAGGGTGTGAACAATTCTGTAAAGAACTAAGAAGATTTATCTAGTGAAGACTGCTAAAAGAAGATGATGTCCATTTCTCAAGTCCTAATAAATTTGGGTTGACAGCCTAACTGAAGAGATAGCCTTAGGGAAAAGCTTGCATTCAGGGCATGAGGTTAACTGAGGAAAAGACAAGTCTAAGATTGAGGCATATGACTTCATGGTACAAAATTTAATTTTGCATAGAAACATTCTGACAGAATCAGGAGCTAGAGGTCTGCTGCTATAAGAAGATTTTTGTAGGCTCTTTTGTGATCAAATATCCACATGATAATTAAAAACCATTATATGAAACACATAGCTTTGGGAGTAGCATATGCAATGCTTATACTGCAGCACTGAAAAATAAAGTGGTAAATAGATACAGATGTAGAAAAAGTCCAAGAGGAAAATAGCAAGGTTCATTAAATCACTGGATATCTGGACAGTTCCAGGTCATTTCCCTACTATCACATTCATCATTATCGCAGAGAGGCAAGTCTGGGAGTTCCATCTTTTGACAAAATTTAGCACATTTTGCCAATCTGCTAATCATCAATTTCCTTTTCTCATGTTAATTGTCATTATTTTCCTTTTTAAGAGGTCTACCATGTTCTCAGCACAAAGCATAGTCCTTGAGTTGAAGAAATTTACTCCAGAGAAAAGATACTAAATAGGCACAGCAAGCAGTGGAAACAGTGACTAGGTAACTGTTTTAGGTTTTAAACACTTAATACTCTTCCAAAATTTGCTAAAGTTCTTATAGTCAAAGAACTGAGTCTTTGAAGGGTTTAAATGAGGGAAAGGGAAGTGATCATGAATCTGAGAAGGAGCAAGTGTATGAGCAGTCAGTAGGCTGCAGCTGAGAGGTACTAGATGGGATCTGCATAATCAGCAGAGCTAGGAGAAGAGCCAAGTGTAGATGTGCCACCAAACCTAGATAGAAAAAACCCCCCAAACATAGACACCCTAGAAACTGGATATGAATATAAGGAAATAGAAATAAAATAGGTCAAACAAATGGTAATGTGGAAAGAACATGTGAATTTAAAGTGTAAATTAACATGTTCATAAAAAATATCTACGTAGCAGTAATTTTTTGGACCATGGATTATTTCATGGCAGAAACCACGTCATTATGTTTTTATGTAATTAAAGATGGCTAAATCTAGATTCTGAGAAGCTTAATACATTTAAGTGCGGTCTTATTCCCATGCCCTGTGCTGAATGAAGCTATATTAGCACAAATAATAATGGCATTATTTCTGCTTACATTGGGAATTGAGCATTTTTCAGGAGGAATGGATAAAGCAAAATCTGCTCCCTTTTTGTGGGTTTAAAATCTTTTGGGCCCTCCAATAAATTTAAAATAAATAACTATGGTAATTATTTTGCCAACTTTTTATATTAGTCTTCACAAACTTTATGAGAAAATAATCAAAGCTACTATGAAATTGGATCTTTTTTCTGTAGTCTATTTATGCTAAATGTTATCTAATGTTTTTAGTCCATTGCAGACTTCTAACAAAAATATAATGATTTTCTGTGGGGTCTTGAGGTAGTAGGGAGTGAGACGTCTCCAGTTGGTATGCTTTCAGATAGATTTATTGCTGCAAGTTATCAGGAGTTTGAGAACTCCCTCAGAAAGGCTAGTAGAACTCAACCATTACAGAAGAAAAGATCCCAAGACTACTAGTTACAAGGTCTTTCAGAGGTTACATAGCCAATAGATAATTACCATGTACATACTTTTTCAATTCCACACCAATTTCACTCTTTTGCCTCATTTCCATGGCACTGCAGCATTTTTCATCCAGTTAAGTGCTGTAGGATAGTTCTCTATTGCTTTCACTCTGTCCTACCACACCCTAAACTTTTTACCTTATTCTATAACTATTTCTATATCAAAACTTCACACCACAAAACCTTCTAATGTCCAACTTAACACACTTTTTCTTAAACTACAGACTAAGATCTTTGTTATAAGTCACTAAATTTGCAAGTTTTTCCCATGGCCTTAAATCAAATCTAGTGCACATTTCAAAATCAGAGCAAGCTGGCCCAATGCCTTGAACATTTTTTGGGCCTTGGATTCCAACATTGGGATAAATTTGTTTCCTGGAGAATTGCTTCTACTTTTAGTTTATAAAAGACAATAAAAGGTAGTTTATAAAGTCATATTTATGACTTCCAATACTGTTTTCTAGGAAAAGAGAGGAAACCATGGTAAGAATTCTAGATAACCCCATCTAAAAGAAATATTTGCAAGAAAAGTTAGTTATATTTTGCACATTCTTTTTTTTTTCCTGTTTGTTTGTTTTTGTTTTGTTTTGTTTTGTTTGCATTTCATGATTAGTGCTTTCCAAATAAATTATATGTAGTTGGAATATATAAAGTCCTAAGGAGGAGGATAATAGATCCTGGAGGATTATGATTAAAGGCTTTTTTTCAACAGAAAAACAAAGTCTAAATTATATTTAATATTCTGATACAGAGCCACTTTCAGTTTGGATCTGCAAAGGACATAATAAGTGTTAGGGGAGACAGCTGATTCATCTGATAAACTGCATTTATTGGGACAATATTATTGGGTACTCTTAATAAATATTTTTTGTGTCAATTACTAGAACACTCACTAGTTTTTTCATTTCTATAAAAGTAGAATAATAACTACACGAGACATTTGTTTGATATCCTGAATGATAATGTATGCATTCTTGCTTTGCTTTTGCCTGAAACAAAATTTGTCAGACAATTTTATACATTAAATAGCCCCTCCTTCCATAAAACTGGCCCTTGTGAGCTGTTCTTACTGAAGATTTTTGTCATAACATGTAAAGTGTGTTTCTTGTAATTTATATATCACTTATAAAAATGCCTGATTAGATTTTTTTATTGTACAGTGTACACTACTTATCCACCAGTGAAGCTCATGTTGTACTAGTGAAGTAAACCTTCATTAGCTTTTCTAGTATCCAGAAGTCTGGTTTTTTTCTTTCCTTTCAGTGCCTTTCTGTACTTAAAATTCTCTTTTGCTATTTTAAAGAAACTATAAACTAATTCCCACTGGAAGCAGTGTAATTACTCCTCTCCTGTAGTAGCTAGGCAGCTGGCAACGAGATCTTTTGCACAGAGAGAAGCACTTGTCCTTTTTCTGATTTTCTGGGAAGAAGAGTAAAAGCAGCCAGTGTGCATTACTGCCAATTGGTCCTATTTTTCTCAGGCTTGCAAATTTATAGGAACCCGTTGATTGATTAAAGAGGCTTTAGAAATAAATAAGTGTTAGAGATATGTAAGCAAACTTCGTACATATAGGTCATCAATACTTTGTAAAAATGTCATTGCTGTTAGTTTTCACAGTGCCTTTTTATATTTGTTCATCTTGGCTTTCTGGGACCTGGCATGCTCCATTTCTGGAATGGTGCTATGGATCTTCCTGCAAGAGCAGGAAAGAAAGGAAATAACTTACCAGTATGCATAGCATTCACATTGAAATAATTCAACTGTATCAGCTGAAAAAACTGTGTGATTTTATTGTTATTTTTTCAAATAAGTAACTTCATATGTTTTTTGTATCACAGGTACAGGAATGGCTGTGCTTAAACTGCCAGACCCAAAGGGCAATGTCAGGACAACTTGGAGATATGGGCAAGGTGCCACTTCCGAAAACAGGTCCTTCACAAGCAACATCCAAACCACCTGCACCTCCTCAAAAACAGCCCATGCCTGCTGTCTCACATTCCCCTCAGAAGACTTCCACACTGCCTACTCCAGCAGCAGCAAAGCCAAAAGAAGAACCAGGTGTTCAGCAGGGGAGATTGGAAAAAACATTGTCAGCTAGTAAAATCCAGCAAGGAATTCAAAAGGAAGATGCAAAACCTAAGCAGGGAAAACTTGTCAAGACACCCTCAGCTGATAAAATCCAGCGTGCTTCTCAGAAGGAGGACCCAAGGATTCAGCAAACAAAGCTGACAAAGACAGCCTCCTATGACAGAGTTTTGCATGAAGTTCAGAAGGAGGATGAAAAACTCCAAGAAACAAAGCTGGCAAAAACATCCTCAGCTGATAAAATTTTGCATGGAGTTCAGAAGGAAGACATAAAACTTCAAGAGGCAAAATTGGCCAAGATACCCTCAGCTGACAAGATTTTACAGGGAATTCAAAAAGAAGACCCAAAACTCCAACAGATGAAAATGGCAAAGGCACTGTCAGCTGACAAAATCCAACCTTCAGCTCAGAAGGAAGATACAAAACTTCAGGAGGTAAAATTGCCGAAGGCAGCTTCAGTTGATAAAATCCAACAGGGAATTCAGAAAGAAGATATAAAACTCCAACATGAAAAACTTAAGAAAACTTCATCGGTGGATAAAATCCAAGAGGAAGGTCAAAAAGAAGACACAAAACTTCAGCGAGGGAAACTGTCAAAGACACCTTCAGCAGATAAAATTTCTGCAACAACAACTTTAGATCAAAAAAAACCCCTAAGCATGTTGGAAGAAGATAAAGAAACTGTGCTCCTAGAAAAGAGCACACCACATCCAGAAGACAAAAAGGAAGAAGTTACAGCAGAGATTAAAGACCATGTTGCTGAACAGAAAACAGAAGTAGAAGCACCTTATAAGGGACTGCAAGCTAAGGAGCAAGAAGATGTTAAGAAAGAGGATTTGACAACTGGGATTTCACAAGAGGTTTTGAAAACTGAAAAAGCTCAGGAAGAAGAAATTCCTGTTCAAGCAGCAGCTTTGCCAGGAGCCAACCATGTGGAAGTAGTGCGAGAAAAAATAGTAAGTGTTTTTCTCCCTCCCACTTCCCTGTCTCCAGTTTAGAATTTGATCCTTACAGACCTTCTCCTTCCTGCTTTGCTGTTATTCTCTTTACAAAATTATTCTCAATGATAAAATCTGTGACTCACATAGAGTGAAAGTTTCACTAGTTAGTCCTATGCTCTACATGCAAGATTACCTTCCTGTTTTTCAGTCTCCAATCATTAAACATTTGAAGAAGGTGCAAAGCTCATGTTTAATATTTTTTCCAATATTTGAGATTTATTTACATTGATCTCTAGATTCTTTAGACTTTCACGATTAATTGTTGAAATTGGAGTGTTTTCATAGCTCTCTATCCCAAAAGGGAATAATCTGAGAGGGTAAGGTGTACAGTGCTTTGCAATACCAAAATACAATATAAATTTCAGGAATATTTTGTGATGCCTGAACATGGTGCATTAAAGTATGCAATCTTTACATCTTTTTTCTATTTCACTGGCTTATCTCATATAGACAAGTACATTCAGGTAGGGTTCATGTGGGCTTTCAGGTCAGAGGAATGGGTGAGTTTATGATAGCATGTACCAGAGGTCTGTATTCAGGTCACTTTATCAGCTGAATAGAATAGCATGCACAATTTATTGAGAAATTAAAAATTAGGGGGTTTTGTATCAGCACTGTAAATTAGGTGTTGATTATTATGTTATGAAAGTAGGTGTAAGCTTAGGGAAAATGTTTGACTTTTACTAGATTTATTTTTTCAAATAATCCCAGTCAAAAAGGTCAAGGGTTTCGTTGATTTTTGTTTTATGTATTTCCCGGTGGTAATTAAGATATTTGTACATAAAAATATTCTAATTCAGAAATTTTGCTTTGGAAAATACTATTTTTATCAACCAAGTCTCCTGTCTGAAATAAACCTCCTATCACATGTTATGTTCACTGCTCTTGATCATATCAAGAGTTATGGTGTATGATTGTACTGAGAGAATCCCTGAATTATGCTTAGAGTAACATATCCAGAAATCCTACCTTTTGGGCCAAACAAAAAGAATATCTGGGAAAATCCTATTTTAAGAAGGTGTCTCACCTAGCTTCTGCTTAGTAAAATTAATTCTGATTTATTTTTAATTTTTCTTTATTGAAGTACTTCAGTGTTGTCTGTGCTGTTCATCAAACATTGCTAGACACAGCTCTTCCCAAGACAGCATGAGAAAAGAAAGAAAAAGGTGATGCCAATTTAGATATCACACTAAGATTCCATTTCACTAGGTAAAAGATGACATGTAGACATTGAAGAATATAATTTACAAGTATTTCAGGGTAGAATCACATGGAGGATTTCAGCTAGGTGTATTTTTAATTAGGGATGCAAGGAAGAACCTTTCTGCACTTGACAAACTGCTATCATTTTATATTCAATTCCGTGAAAGTAGTAGTTGCTAACTCTTCTAGCTTTCCAATAAAGGATAACCAATTACTCCTATCCTAATTTTTCACTTAAAAAAAAAAAAAAAAGAAAGAAAAAAGGCAGCAACATATCAGTAAACCCCTGAAGACACAAAAAGGCTAAAGCTCTGATTCAGTACAAATAGTAGAATAATCCATGGAAAATCACAGAATCAAAAAATGGTTTGTATTGGAAAGGACCTTAAAGTTGATCTCATTCCAACCCCTCTGCCATGGGCAGGGACACCTTCCACCACACCAGGTGGCTCAAAGCCCCATCCAGCCTGGCTTTCTGCACTTCCAGGGATGGGGCATCCACATCTCTGAGTAATCTGTGCCAGTGATTCTCCACCTTCATAATAAAGAATTTCTTCTTAATATCTAACCTAAACTTGCACTCTTTAAGTGTGAAGCCATTTTGCGTAATCCTGTCCATGCTCTTGTAAATATTCCCACTCTGTCCTTTTTGTAGGCTCCCTTCAGGTTCAGGAGAAATCAAAAATATCAGTTGAATTTAGAAATCTGGTATCTTAAAAAAAAAAAAAAGTGACTTTAATATTGAAACATTATAAAATATTTGAGTCTAAAAGTGTGATTTAAGGAATCATAATTTTTTTTCCTCAAAGCATTTTTTTCAGTAATATTTTGAAATATTTTCAAAAATTTTTAAAATAGTAAACTCACTGCTCATGTTTTACAGGTCCTTTTTCTGAGAAGCTGTCTTGTAATATTGTCTATTGACAAGTGCAATAGCAGTTAGCTGTTGTAACAAGGATGCCTAGGAATCTTGTAGGTTTGACACGAAGTTTGTCAGTATCTAATTGCCATCTGGGAACTCACAGATTTACACAGATGAATCAGTTCAGCATGTCTGTACAAACACTTTATCATGTTGTCAACTGACATAAATTTGTAATATATTAAATGCATTATTTATGTACCCTTATTACTACTTTCTTAAGTGTACTGAGGAATGATCATGTGCTTCAATTGAGTAACTGGGTAAATATTAGTATTTTGTTGATTGGCATCATTATTCTAACATGTGCCACAAAACACAGCTCAGAGAGATAGAAAAAGGAGAATAAAACTTGTCTGTAAGCAATCTTTCTGGATACAAATAAAATGTTTGGAAAATATAAAATTGAAATGCAGATTACACAGTTTAGACAACCATGTTTCTTTTCCACTTTGTGAAAACTTTTTTTGTCACATAAATATCTTTTTAATCTTTTAAAAATTGAGTTCCTTTGCAACATAACTTTTCTGTCCTCTGCAAAAGAATATAATCTTGCTAGCTATAAATACTTTTTTTTTTTAAAAGGCCTTTGTTGGTTTTTTTTTTTTTTCTTTTTCTTTTTCTTTTTTTCTTTTTTTCTTTTTTTCTTTTAGCCATATTTTTCTTTTAACAAATTTCTGGTTTGATTTAGTAGCTAATGGAACTTTTTCATAGAATCATAGAATCATTAAGGTTGAAAAAGACCTCTAAGATCATGAAGTCCAACCATTAGCTCAGCACTACAACCTTCTCCACTAAAACATATCCACAAGTACCTCATCTAGATGTTTTTTAAACACTAAGCTGTGTATTTTCAAATGAGAATAGTAGAAGTGAGGAAGAGTAAGAACAAATAATATTTATAAAGCAAAAGCTTCTAATACAAAATAGTTATATAATGGATTGACTCTGGCATCACAGAAATACCTCTGGACTAGCACAAATACAGGTGACATTAGATCATTTTTATTAGTTAAAGAGGTTGCATTTGCTGTTTTTAAAGTCTTATCCAGACTACAGCTTTTATAAGTCTCCTTCTTCCTCATGTCTCAAGAAGTTTCTCTCATCAATGTCCATATTAGAGCTAAATCTTTTCAGTATTAAAAACACACAGTAGGCAAACTCAGAGGAAATACCATTGAAATACTCAGAAAAGCCCAGTAATTCAAGATGTACTAAAGTACTTCCTAATTTACAGAGAAAAAAAATGTGGATTTTTTTTTTAATTTAAATGTATTTTTTTCATTCTCAAAGAGTTGTGGAATATATATATGATCCTTAACAACATTGTTTCTGCAATTTTTATTTATTTATCTAAAATTCTTATGTTTATGATATCTTTGAAAGTTTAACAATGATGCTGTCTTTGTGGATGTGATGGCCAACCCCACAGAAAATAAGTTAGGAGTCCTTTAAGAATAGATGTAGCTAGTGACAATATCCTAAATCTCCGACTACATGAAATAGGGGAAAAAGAACCCAGAGGCTTTTATTGTGAGTATTGTTTATTGTAAGTTACATGCATATTGATCTCAAAACACGATACACAGGATAATTTTTGCATATACCATGGTGCAGGCAATGATACAAAAAAAATGTTAGAAAACGTATTCATACTTTGGTAACCTTAAAGAGAAAGTTGCATTTTTCTCATCCCTTTTATTTCTAGTGAGAAACCAAGTCTGTCTTTATTTAGACCTTTTTCTTCTCCTTACTGTACAAACAGCAGGCTTTCTCATATTCAGTTTTCTGCAATTCATAGCAGTCATTTATGTCATACACTGAGGTTCAACACCAGGGTGGCCAACAGCAATATTCATTGCCACCTCCTCTGGTTTGGTCACAGTAGATACTGGACATTGGACTCAGCAATGCAATGCAAGAGAATGGCTGAAGCTGTTCCATGACCAGTTGTTCTCTGATTAACTGTTCAGCTGATGCCTTCTGTCTCTGCTGTGCAATCTGTGACTGTACCACATCATCTTGGAGAACCAAGATCTGAGAGGTTCATTTTCACTAGATGGATGCATTCTGTCCATCAGCTCCTGGGAAACCTTCTGAGCTTGAGCAATGTTTGCAATTATTAGTAGCATCCTAGTGAGTTTTGTTGGGTATGTCTTCATAAGTATGAACATACTGGTCATAAATTAAAAAATAATAATCAAATGTCATAGGTGAAATTTTAGTGAGGAGCATGCTATTTATAGAGGGAAAAATCATTAGTTTTAATGATATATATATTTTTAAACATAGCAAAATAAATTCTCCTTAAAAACTTTCTATTTTAATAAAGGGAACAAAAATGTAAATATAACCTACAAAACCTGAAATGTTTAATTATGCTTCATTGCTGACTTTTTGTAAAGACCTTACATAATTCTGTCCTTAAGAGATTGAGAATATCCAAAAGTAGCTTTCTGAGAATATTGAGAGCTATAGGGTTCAAGTGGTGATGACTTTCCAAAGTTGTTTTAAGCACTGTAGGTTTCTCCTTGTTTATATATTAATCACAGCCTTATCATTCAAGAAGTCCTTAGAAATGTTTGTTTTCACATTGTATTTTTATTTGCAATGGACTTTGCTGTGACACCAGATATTTGGATTTACAGTATTGGTTATAATCTTGGTAAGAACAAATGTAGTTTATATTCAGTGTAGTATCTGATTTTGCAAACCATATAATAAATCACTCCTGTGAATGATAATTAACTAATAAAATATAAATTATTATATTACTGTAACAATATAAATACTTTAATATTAATATAAATATTAGTGTTTGAATGTAGGATTATGTTTAAAGTAATCTATCTAAAAACAAGACCATGTAACTTAAATGCAAATTAAATCTAAACTTGACTGGCTTAAAAAAATATTATAACTGACTATAAAAAATATTTGAGTTTTGATATTTTGACACTAGATGTAACTTTAGTGTGAATAAACTTTGAAAATACTTCTAGTTGATAGCAACTTAACATGAGTGTAAATGTAATTTTAAATTCTAATTCACATTTATGATAATTTTTCTAGTATGTTTATTCGACAGTATGTTTAACTACTCTTCAAATAATCATGTTGCCAATGAAGTTGATAAATTAAACGTTTAAATAAATGGCTTGCTGTACTTCAGAAATCACTGGCTTAGAATAGAAAGGCTGGTAAATACTCCCTACTTCTATCATTGAGAGCCCTAACAAAAGTAAAGATCACATCATATTATTAAAATCATGAGACTGTGGGATGCTTCTTCTCAAATTGCCAGTGGATGTGGGGACACTTCCTAAAACTGTCAGCCCAGAGTAGAGCTAAGGTGACCTGTATTTTGGAGAGTGAACCGTGTTTTAGCTGAACAATGAGGCACTTTCACTAAGTACAGAAGATTTCACAGCTGTGAGAAGAAGGAGGGAAACTGGTGCAGAAGTACTTACTGTAGGATTTTTAAAATATTTTTATTATTCATAGAAGAAGATAGAGGTGCTTGTTGGTCAGAATGATGTAGAAGGATCTGGAAGGCAGGATTACTAAGGGTGTTTAATTAGGGGTAAGAAGGAAAACCATTAGTTCTGATGCTCAGTCAGGAATGCCTGCCTTGTTTGCTTCCTTTAATCAATGGTTGACTATCATGCTTTCCTCTTTGCAATTACACTTCCCTACCAACAACTTACTCTGCATTACCAATTTACCCAGAAACTTCTTTTTTATGAAGTACTCAGAAAATATTTGTACAGTGCCCAGTTGTAGGGGACATTCCAATATGTGAGGATATTCCAAATGCATTAAATCATGCTTCAGTACTCTATGTATTCTGTTGCATGTTGCAATGTGTAATACTTCAGTCAAGAAAATTAAACCACGAGTGCAAAATTTGAGAAGATTGACATATTTCTAGGCAATTAAAAAATGTTGAATGGGCAAAGAAAGGAGCAGACTCCAGATATTCTGTAGAAATTTGTCAAGCTATATTACTTTGTATCAAAAATCATGTAGATGGCTTTGAAACACAGTAAATAACATCTGCAAATAAATAAACCCCTGTCCATCTTGTCCCATGCATGCACGATCAAAAGGCGGGTTATCATTACTAAATGTTCTTAATTAAATTTCGTATTGAAAAATAAAAGTTTTTCTTGAAACTAGTAAAATCAGTTGCCAGTGTGGATAGCCATGCAAATCTTAGATTCAATGCAAACAATCAAAATTTGAGGATCTTTCTGTATTATTCTAATAGCTTTGAATAGCAAAATTAGTGTTCAGTCTTCATCTGAGGCATGAACTCTTCCTGTAGAAAAAAAAATCACATTTTTAATTGCCGGGGGACATTAAGAGTTTATATATAAATATATACACACGCGTTATGTATT
>VZTR01031152.1:10220-37372 GCA_013400775.1 Chaetops frenatus
TTTTTTTTTTTTTTTTTTAAATTAAGTGTTGTGGGTTTTTTGCCTTGGTTGGGGTTTGTTATTTGTTTTAGAAAGCTCCCAAAGCTCTCTCAGGCAGACGTATTTCTTGGTCTCTCTGCAAGAGATGCTTTTTGGATGCTTTTGCTACTCAGAAATTTTTTTTGGCTCTCCAGGGGACAATTAAACAATGACAACGTGGTATTCAGCCCAGAGCATAATTCTATTTTTGAAGGTTTCATTTGACTAACATGATACTGACCACAGCTTTCCATCCACAAGGCAATGTAAATCAAGTTCAGCCTCATGTCAGTGTGCACTGGCTCAACCCAAGTCCCAGGAGGTGCAAAAACGACTTAGCTGGCAATGGGATTAGGTAACCAGTTCTCCTTCAGGCTGACTGCATGGATGGATTCAAAGCTGCTTCTCCAGCTGGTAATCAGCAAAAGTCTTAACAGGATTTAGGAAGCAAAGGCAAGCCTTGATGGGAAAGGCAAAGGGGACCAATTGGTTATCTTGAAATGAAAAAAAGAAGCCATGAGGAAGAGGTTTGAGTGCAACTGAAAGCAAAACCCTGAGTCATGACTAATTCCTTCATTTCCAGCTATCTGTTTGCATTACTGACGCTTTGCTCCTTTTAGCCACGTGATTCTAAACTTGCTCATTATGAAGGGAGAATTACCCTGCACAAGGCAAAAACATAATGCTCCTTCCCGAGCTCTGCAGGGGTCTGCTCAGACCTTCTCTCTGACAAATGGCAGAAACCACCACAAGAAGAAGCAGACATCAGGGGACTAAACCTCTGAGTGCTGCATTACTGGCTAAAGGCTAGTCACTGACTGTGCTCTTTCTACTTTTTACCACCTCATTTTAACTACTTTAGCTATTTTAGATGGTTATCTCATGAGGCCAAGGGTCTACTACCTGGTCTGACCTTACCTTGAGCCCATGGATGTTGTGTAATGAAAATAAATAATGAAAAAACTCCAAAAATCTCTGTTGTATTTAATCATCCATGGGTTTAGATTCACGGTGCTCTGTAAATCTAGAACTTGAGAAAATAAGTGAATAAAAACCCTGCAGTGTCATTTGGTTCATCTGCGTATTTAGAATACACTTGAAAAAACAAACAGTCAAATTTAACATCATGCACTTTGTTAACTGTCTTTTCTCATATGGTGGTTGATATGAAATAAATCCATATTACTTTATTCAGTTATGAAAAGAACTTAAGGAAGGAATCATTAAGGCAAAGGCGACTTTTATATGAGAGTGATTTCCTGGGAAAATGCTCCTCAGTGCTTTTTTTTCCCCCCATCTACAGTCCAGGGACATTTCACTATCCCAGGGAACATTTTAAAAGTTCACAGTTTACATCAGTAATTCATACAACATCCTTAAATTAATGGCCATTCAAGACCAAAAAAAAATAATAGTGAAAGCAGAACTCAGTTAAGTAAGTTCAGTACAGAGAAGCCATGCTAAAAGCCATTTGAGGGCTCCTGAATGCATGTGGCATCTGCTGAGACAAAAAGCTGTTCCTAGGAGTCAGCACTGATTTCCACATTTGTGCTGCACAGACCCTGAGGATTAAGTTAAGCACTGAATTCCGGAGTCAGGAGAACAGCAGCATCCTGTGAGCGTGACATTTCTGCCTCTGTGGAGAGCCACGACTCACAGGGCTGTAAAAGGCAACTTACTCCTTTTTTTTTTTATGGAGAAAAATATAATCTATGAACTGAGATTACTTTTAATTCATTTTGGCACTTATTTCTGATCTTCCATTTTCTGTGTCTAGCACTTCTTTTCCCCTAAAAAGAAGTCTTTTGTCCCCTCTCCTTGCTGTCCTCATCCACGCAGCATTTCTGCAGGCCTCTGCATGAAGACAGCACTAGCTGTAAGGATACCAGTGCAACAGAGAATCTGCTCAGTACCTGCTCACCAGCAGTGTCTCTTTCAATCTTTCTCTGCCAATAAAGGATTTTAGGGGATTGAAAGAGGTTTACTTTCTGTGCAGGAAGCTGAGAGCTCCACCACGTAACTATAGCGACAACTACTGTGAAAGCTCCCAATTTTTATTGACGTGCCTCGCAACACCCCCTGGAAAAATTTATCCAATTAGAGAAACAGAAAATTAAGCATCCTAAAGGCCAAAGGAAAATATTGTGGTCATCCGCATCTGTATGAATTGCTTAAATACTTCCTCGAGGTAATTTGCTTCTTTCACTTTATGGCAGTAACATTAAAGCAGCATTTAAAAATTCGCAGTTCCAACAGTGATTTAAGCCTCCACAATGCCAAAACAGAAGCTACACTTGCAATCAGCTCAGAAAACACTGTAGCACATTGCTGTATTGACAAAGATTCATCACTGGGAAACTTGACACTTGGAGAGAAGAATAAGGTGCATGTATTTTTTCATAGAGTAACAAACATTTGCATAGGGATATACTGAATTATTCATCCCTTACAGACAAGACAAAAGACACATCTTTCTAAAAGGTATTTCTCTATCCAAACGATATGCATTTTAAAGGATTTTCCTGTGCTCACAGCAGCTGAGAACTGTGTGAAAATGATACCGAGATGCTTTGTCCCAGTCTTCAGCGTTCTGTGACTTGATAGACAAGTTTGACATTCCAAATCCAACAGAACAGTTTCAAGCTCACAGCAAAATATGAATATGCTGCAGTCTGAAATTGCCTCAAATATCCTGGAAAGTTACCAAGTCGCTTACGTCGAGCTTGAAAAGGCCACGCCTAAATGTGCTTCCAAGGCCATGATCCACAGTGCTGGAAAACTGATCCTTGCTAATGGCCACCATTTATAGCCTTAACCTTTACTACATTGCTTCAGTTCTCTCCAACAGCTTAAACAATATGAATCAAAAGCACTTACAGGGATTTTAACAATTAGCACTAGACTAAGAACTAGACCTGCAAAAACCTTGACCTTATTGACCAAGTGGATTTGCGTGGTCGCAGGAATTGCCAGTTTTGCAGTCAAGGAATGGGACCAAAACACTTCACCCCAGCTGCCAGCTCCCATTTCTTTCTCTGCTGTCGTGATTTATTTCTTTAAAAAAGCACAATAATTGCAATTACTTTTTTTATTTTAATCATCATCCAGAAGAAAAATATCTAATAGCAAGGTTTAGGGAAAATACTGAGCTGTTAATATAGCACTTCTGAATCTAGTAGTCTTGCAGTACACAATGAGATCCAGGCAGCCTGGAAAGGATGAAAATGATGTGTTGCCATGGAAACAGGAAGGCACATGTTTAGGTTGCTCATCCCTGAAGAGCTGCCCCACCAACATCTTTAAAGTATGCTAATACAATTTTAATCAATTATTAGAATAAAGTGAACTTCACCTCCTGTTGGACACCAGAATCTTGGTTTACATAATGTTGGGCTCTTTTAAGGTTTCCCACATCCAACTATGCCCTACAACATTAAGAATGAATTTATGCACAAACAGAATGTCAACATGCACTTTTCTAGCTCAGCTACTTAAAATTATTATTCTACACAGCAATAGATACCAGCTTTCCAATTTGAAATCTTGTGCATATAGGAAGGTTCTTTTTAATTTATTAATTGATATGCCATACCTCCCCCTTAAAAAAACCAACCATACCAACTCTATAAATCAGGTCTTTGATTATTTCCAGCTTAAGACCACCAACCAGGGATATGCCCATCAAGAATGTGACAATTAGCCCAGTGCCAGTGTTGTCACTCACCAGACACCCTAAACATCTGCTATTTCCTAGAAATTATAGCTTACATCTAACCATGACATACCTGCAGACAGATCTTTCAAAACACTGGGGCTTATGAAGTAAAAATGTGTTTCAGACAGCCAAACAGAAAACAGGCCAAGTTATTTGCTGGCAAAACTCCACTTATTTCACTATTATCATAGCAGAGCATCTGGCTCCAAACATGCAGCCACTAATTATCTGTGCAGTTAACTATGTCAGCACACTTATTTGTTATTATACTGGGAAATCAATAAGCAAGACTTGGTTAACACTACAACTAATCTATTAAATCATTATTTATAAATAACTAAGTACCATGTTAAGACTACCAGTATGGCAATAAACAGTTAACAAGCTCTGTATTCTAGATCACAAAACAGCAAAGCAAAGCTGAAAAGACAAGAAATCCATACTGTGAACAAACAGGTGCTTTTTTTTTTTTTTTAAATATAGTTGTAGTTTAACTGGCAGGCAACGAAACACCACACAGCCATTCCCTCACTGCCCCCCAGTGGGATGGGAAAGCATACTGGAAAAAGATAAAACTCATGGGGTGAGATAAAGAGAGCTTGATAGGACAAAAAGAAGAGGAAAGGATAATAATAATAACAACAGAAAAATACACAAAAACAAGTGATACACAATGCAACTGCTCACCACCCCCCAGGTGATGCCCAGCCAGCCCTCGAGCAGCAGCAGCTCCCCTCCCAAGGTTTTGCTCAGAATTGAGGCTATATGCTATGGAATATCCTGGTGGCCAGTTCGGACTGTCCCAGCCATGTCCCCTCCCAGCTCCTTGAGCCCCCTCTCCCAGCCTACTCACAACTAAATCATCAGTGTGTTATCAACATTTTTCTCATCCAAAATCCGAAACACACCACTTCACCACCTACTAGAAGAAAATTCACTATCCCAGCTGAAACCAGCACAAGAGTCATACATTATAAATTATTATCTTAAAATTTTAATTAATTTCCATTCATATATACAACATTCCTCTGTTTCAGTATTCCTGGTAGAAGGACTCCAGTGGTTGGTTCAGACAAGTCATTCAGGAAGAAAACCAGTTCTCAGACCTACCAACCATAAACCTCTACTGCACTGAGATCTTGAATCAGAATATTAGAAGTGCCAATGTCAGAAGAGATATGAGTGACAGCAGGAACAATATGTCCTTTAAAGAGGCCAGACTTATCTGGTTTCAGCTTCAGAGATATCGAGTAGGGGTGATTTTCCACACTCTGCTCCCAGAACACACCAGTACTTTCAAGAATATGGCAGTCTCTCTATCCACTGTTGTATTTAGGATTGAAGTTTTCTAAAAAAACCCTGGCACTAATCTCCTGATCAACTGTACACGATTTTTAAGGTGTAGGTTATTTTTAAATTAAACTTGAAATGCACTGATTTCCTCCAACAACACTCCCATTTCCTTTTCCTGGCTTTGTAATTAACATGAAGACATAATAACTGCAGGCACAGCCCTCCTCCAAACCAGGATCCCACTGTGTAAGCATTACGCAGTAGCTATATTTTTTCTTCCCCTAAGGTATCCACTGTGATATTTTAAAAGATTTATTTGCTTACAGCTAAACAGATGATATTTACTCACATTACAAAACTCCTGTCATACAACTCCAGCATTATTTAAGCACCTTCTCTTAGGAGACAAACCAAGGACAGCAGGTCAGGACAGTCACATGCTGTTTGGAAAGGCTCACACAAAGTACACGCTCATTGTCCCTTCTCCAACCACACAAAAATAACCTGAACAAAATCAGTATCATTATCCAGTTTCATCAGCAGTACAACCAAATTTCTGAGTATTTTGCTAAATAAGTACATTCATTTACCCCTTCAGCAATAAAAACCAGGATCTCAGCAGTACAGCATTTCCCCTTGGCTCAAAAGGTCAATATGACAGTGCTTCATTCCTGTTATTTTTTAAGGGTTTAGCTGCTGCCTGGGCATCTGCACTGGCTACAAAACTATTTTCAAATGTCCTTCCATCCAGGCATCTGTCTCTCCAAAATTTTGAAGAGAAACAGCTTATGGGAAAGTGAGAATAACACAGTGGCATTTGGAGTACAGTGCCCCCAGCCTCCCTTCCTCATGAAAGTTCTGTTTAGTCCTGACACTTCAGCTAATTCATATCACTTTTAATGCCTAAAAAAGCCATTGTGACCTCACTACTCTCCTTTTTCCATGTCTGTATTTTAAACCAAATTTATTGTTCAGAACTTTCATGGATCCCAGCAAGAACGGCTTCATGACATGGAATGATTTAGTCTGGACCTCTAGAAATCTTCTGCTTAACCTCTCTGCTTGAATGCCTATTACTACAACTACTCCCATCCCTTGAAATTTCTGCAGTATCTTACATTTTGCACCAGGCACTGTACCCAGAGAGATTGCTAGATGCAAATGGGTACTCTGAGGCAGCTTAAGGTTTGCTCATGTCAACCAAATTTCCCATTTTTCCAAACTTGTACAGTCTTGCTTTCCCTCCACTTGCACTTCACTCCAGACAACAATCCTCACTTTTGCTGAGAAACTTAATGTCACTCTGCAAAAAATCCTATGCACTAGCCAGCTCCAAAATAGCCTAATTTTCAAAAAGGATTGGGCTTTCAGCTCTTTTTTTTTTTTACTTTAAAAAGCAGACAAAGCTAATTCCTGCAGATAGAGTAAAACATGCCATATGAATGAGGCAGACTGGTTTTCTCATTGGACACTGAAGGGTTGCTATGATTCAGACATTGTGCTTTAATATTTAAATTTCCACAAGCTGCAGATATGCTGATATAAGAACAAACGTCAGAAGGCTGACATTTCTGAGATCCATCTCAGAAAAAGGTCGACAACACACTCTGAAATCAGGCTCTGTTTCTGTGTATTGGAATCTGACAGATTTCAGTCACTTGAGTGAGAAAAGATTGCCAAAGAGGAATCCAACACTATCATGCAGCTTTCAAACACTCATGAGGAGACACTATACTGTCATTTCCTTTGTCCTTACCGGAAGATATAAGAAAAAGTAAATTGCTTTATTTATATACATTGGGTCACTTGGTCCTCATTTTTATTTCCAAAGTCTTCTTTTAACACATTTATTTACTGCTCGAATTTTGCAATAGTACTGTACCACTTGACTCCACACAGGAAACTTACTCCGCAGTGTTATTTTTGCCTTCCCTAAAATTTGGCAGAACCGTCAAACTGGGATATTTCAGAAGCTCCCTATAGCTCAGGGCAACAGAACCATGAGGCCTCAGTGTGTTTGGGTTTGCTTTTGTTTGGGGGTCATTATTTTTCCTAACTGTCTTGATGATAGAGCCCTTTATGCTGATTCCAGCCTTAAATACTGCATCCTGAGCAGTGCGACAACTGAGGAAAACAAGATCCACAGTGTCAGCCACTTACACGTGTTCTCATGTAGTCACCATCTGTTTGGTAGTCCCAGAAGTCAGCAGCTCGTATCACAAAAAGCACTGTCATATTAAACACCCTGCTGACACAGAGACCACGGAGTGAGGGACTGAGCTTGCTGGCTGCTGAGCCATCAGGTTACGGCCTCAGAATGTACCAGCACAGAACCTCTAAATGATAGCCCTTCAAGGTCTTTTCCTCCTCTTCCTTCTCCCAGCCACAGGCTTCACACTGATGATGAAACTGCTGCAGCTCACATTGGGTAAGTTTGCTAAATAATTGCAATTTTACAAACTTGCAAGTCCACAAATGTCTTTTACTGGGTGTGTTTGCAATGCATGTGGAGCAGATGAAAAAAAACTGAAACAAAGATTACAGTCCTTGTCAAAATAAGCCATTTGTTCTTCATTCAGTGAAGTGCCTAATGGTTAAGTGAGTTAAACAGGACTAGGGAGCCATTTTGAAAGGCAGAAAGGACTGTATCCTGGGCTCCTGCAGAGAAACAATCCAAAACTCTGCTGTATGGTAGGATGCAGTTTCTAGGATGTATGGTAGGATAAGCCTTCCACAGCTGAACTAGCCTAAGGACATGTGAGTGGAGAAGCTCTGGCCTTTATCTCATCCATTTCCAAGGGCTTAAACAACATACTGAGCACTTTGTGGCCATATTGCTTAAGCTTTGATACTGAGAGAAAACAAATCTTCATGTCCAATCTATCACTACATGATCATAACGTCTAGTCCCAGTGAAGGACTGCAAAACACAGTATGAAAAATTTCTGTCATCTCCAACAGTAAAAGGAACAAGCTTGAAAGGGATAACCTGCTCACTCCTACATATATACACACACACAAAATATATAAGTATAGGATTAAATCAAAATATGGAAATATCAAACCATTACTCCTTGGTATAACATCTTATTTGCCTTAAAAGAAACTAGAAGTTCTTCACATCTATGTTATTTGTGAGATTTTATGCTTAAGCTTATTGTGTCAATTTGTTTCCCAAGAACAAGAGATCCTGACAACCTCCAGCTTCATGCTTGGGTTGATCTTGCCAGCAGAGATGATGATGATGTAGCATTTGCATTCTGTAATTCCCTTCGGCAGATAAGTAGATTTCTGTTTTTACAGAAATACACCAATTCTTTTTATGCTACGTATACATATGCATTTTTTCTAAGGCTGGTTCTGAAATACTTGAATCTGCTCATAAATATAGAATGAAACTTTTTCTAGGCATGCAGTTCCTTTTCTAGCAACTACAATTTGATAGCTGAATTGTAAGGTCTCCTTCTTCCCTTCTCCCTTTCCAGCCTCGTAAAGAGAGCATCGTAGAGGACTCTGCTCTCATGGAGGTATCACTGACTGTAGTTGTTTCACTAACAAGAAGCTTGTTTCCCAAAAAATGTAGCCCAGCAACAGAAGTGTTGGCATGGAGACTCAAGCAGAGAATCCTGGAAAAGCCTCGGAGATTGTTCTGCCAAGTTACACACTCTGATCACTGAGCTCTCAGCTCCCAAGATGACCATGATAGCCAACACTTCATGCAGTCCCAAATCTATTGTGACCTAAAGGTCACATCAGAACAGTACTAACAGTAATTCTCTTTTGGTAGTACCAAAAGCACCTCTGATGGAAACACCAGACACTGTCCTGCCCTATGTTCTCAACACCCTGTTATTGAATAACGATGGCAAAGCTGACAATCAGTGATTGAGAATTCACCTTCTTGTTAATACAGCAAGAAAGCCACTTCACTTCATACTGACACAAAGGCTAGGTTGCCAAGGGGCTCAGGCCAGGTGGAGCCCACCAGAGGAACTGGGTCACATTTCTCCAGAAGGCAGCCCTTTGACACACTGTCACTGCCTCAAGCACTGGCCTGCCCTCCACATATTGCTGCATTCCCCTAAGGTAAACCCAGCCTTGTTCTTGGAACTGCATCTCTGGACTACACAAAGAAACACCATCAGAGACTGCCAGACCCAGAGGAGATAAGGCCACCCAAGGGTAGGCAGACAACCATGGAAATTGCAGGATTAGGGGCAGAGCAGAGACACACTTAGACCTCCCTGGCTGGAGAAAGACACACACAGGACTGGCTGTGAGCAAGAAGCAGTTTAACAATGTAGTATCAGCTCAGAGCAGCAGCAGCAGGAGATGAGCAGCCTTCTTTCACACCGCAGGGGATCAGAGATAATTCAGAAAACGGAGACAAATTCAATTTAATATAGCAAATTAAAGGGAAACCAAGAGAAAAAATTGGGTCAATCTGGTATGCACATGGCATTCTCATTGATAAAACAAGTAGACAACAAGATTTTTACAGAGGTCTCCAGAAATGAGCAGCACCCAGAAGCTCAGCAGATGGCTTTGAAAAAAATGGCCTGTTCACTTCAGAGTCCCAGTGGGAGCTGAGCCCTTTCAAAATAACTGGAACAGTCTCTAGCTATCAAGCAACCACCAGCAAAGGAGGCGAATTTGCTTTCACAGCATTTCCTCTGGTTTATTCCAAGTTTTCCCCGCTCATTTGTGTATTTCCAATTAAAACACCATTCTTAGGTTACTAACTGGTTCCCCAGTTAGTAGCAGGGGAGGAAAAGCATAAAAACAAAAGCTCTCAGTAATACAGCCTCAGAAACACAGCTGAATGTGCAGCTCCAGGGCTCTGACACAGCAGCACTGAATGAGCTGCTGACGTTCCAAGGACGGGGGAACATCGGGCTGTGCATTTGTATTCCCTGCCACCGCCTCGGCCTGGCCTTTCTCCTCGCTCTCCCAAGCACAGACATCATCTCATCATGGGAGAGATGACCTGTGAGCAAACTGCATTGCAGCCTGCACTGCCTGGGCATGGAGCCCAGGGTGAGGGAGACAACATGGAGTAAAGCTGCACCAACACCAGACCTGTTCAGCTCTTGACATGCCCGGCTGTCAAGACACACACTCTGCTGCTCTAGGGACTCACCAGCAGATGATAATGCTGCTGCAACCTCCAGAAACATCTTTTGTCTCTGCTGTGTGTGTGTGTGTGTAGAGCCAGAGTGCAGGCTCATTTTCGCTTTCAAAGAAAATAACAAAGGAAGAGAAACAGATGTACTGGTGGCAAAATATTTTCCTGTGCCTACTGCAAATCTGGTATCTCCCACTGACCACAAATACAGAAAAGAAAGTATCTGGGAGAGAGAAGGTAAGGCTTTGCTATCAGTCTAATTTTCATTTGGAAGTGAAGGGAGCCCTCGTTGAGAAAAAAGGCGGAGGAGATAAAAATCAGAGATGGTGAAAGCACATTCATAAAGGGCATGAGGAAAAGGAGGGAGGAAATCAATCACAAGAACAGACAAGATCAAACAGCAGCATACCAGTAACAACCGTATTTCCTTGGGAAAAGAAGCTGCAGGAGAAGAGGCAGCACAGCACCATGCTGTGAGGAGTGCTGCTCTCCTCACCCACTGTATAGAGAGAGTTGTTCTTTCTCCCTAGCAACAAGATACTTAAAAGCCAATCTGGAGACTGAAGAGGGGCTCAAAACCAAAACACAACATGTATCGATTTATTATCTCTATTTTAAGCCTCAGCTGGGAAGTACACAGGATAGCATTTGTTTAGCCCGAGGAAGCATCTTCATGGAAAGCTTTCTCCTCCCTTTATTCCTCCCTGCCTCAGAATTGACCCTTGGTGTGAAGCAAACTGTGGCACTCTACACGTCCCCTGCTCTTAGCTAATGCCAAAGACATCAGGCACAAACAGAGGCCGAGGTGCTCGTGGCTGAAAGCCTATCCACTGCTGCCTTTTGCAGGGAGTCATCCATACCTCCAAACTCTCCTCACAGGACTCTGGGAGTGGCAGGGAAGGAGGAGGAGCTGCAGCCTTTTGCTGAAAAAAAAACCAAAAAAACCCCCTAAAACCCCACAACTCAATAAACATACTAATAAATACTAATATTGGTGTTGAGTAGTTACCAGCTCAAGTCACTGACTGCAAGGGCTTAGGCCATGCTCTTATCCTGCCTTTGAAATCTGCCTACACCTGCTTGGAAACAGCTCTGCTCAGGCACCTGAGAATGATTTCAATAAATCCATTCTGCTGACTGCACTGGCAGGGCTCTGGTAACATTACAGACCTCTCCTCTTCCTCAAAAGCACTGGTGGAGCCCGCACAGCACATTCTAGAATGCATCAGGATTATCTAAGAAGCCTATCAAGTTTTGGACCATGCCGAAAAAGCTGCAGACCACAGATCATTCAGGAGGAAAGAAAAGCCTGGTTTAAGATCATCCAAAGATGTACTTCCTGTGTCTGCCATGAAAGCCATCATTTGAATTTCATATTAGTATTAAACATAGTTCTAGTTTAGATTCACCCATGAGTCATAAGTTTAAAAAAAAAAAAAAAAAAAGCATTGTACTCAGCAAGTTTGCCTTGGCTCAGCACTATTATCTTACAGACTTCATCTGTACATCTGCTAAATCAAGAACTCCAGAAAAAAATCCAATCCACATACACTAAACATCCATCTGTCTAACCACTTCTCCTACAGCTAATGTATACTTTGGATCTAAAATACAGAAACTTTCAATAGACCAGTCCTTAACCACTATATTTATTATGGGTCTTGATTTTTCATGTCCTCATGCAATATTTTATTCAAGAATAAAATATTAATTTTCAAGACACTGAGTCAATTTACTGTTACTTTTGAAAAAAAAAAAAAAACACTCTATCTTACTATAAAATATTTCTAAAAGAGCTCCATGGAAAGGATAAGAGTAATATTCATCTGCATAGATTATGAAGTAGAAGGAAAAGCATGAATCAGCTTGTCCTCATAAAAACACATTTGCTAACCGAAGTCTGTTTCCTACACAATTAGTTAGAAGTGCAGAAATATTTCTTTTAATAAGTGGTTTCAAAGGTTGCCAGGAGCAAGTCTCTGTGGAATGCATATCAAGTTGTTCTGTTTTTTCCTGCATAGGTTACCTCACTGAACTCAAAATGGAGGTATCCAAGAGCTTTTTAGGAGCTTAGGGAGCAACATAGCTAAAATATATGAAATATATGGTACGTTTTTCTTTTTTTCTTTCCCCCCTACAACCAGAGTGGAAAATAACAATATTTATGAGTCTTTAGCTCAGATCTAATAGCAGCTCCAGAAAAGCACTGCTTCCCATGCAGCCAAGTTTTCCCCCAGCTATGGCTTCAGCCTCAGCCAGCCCCACATCTCTCCCACCAGCAGGCCAGGTTGGGGGTGGCACTGTGACCAGACATGGCATTTTGAAGAGTGCCCTCTCAAAGCTGAAGTCACTTCCACATGAATTTCCAGCACAGAACAAAAAAAATCACAAGGCACAGGCTGTAAATCACAAGGGCTTAGTTGTTCCATCTTAGGAAGTTAATTATCCTGATGATGTTATCTTAATTAAATGGTAGCTAATCTAAGTTTATATTTAAGCCTGAAATGTGAACATATTTTAAAAACTCTTGATGATAGCAAATCTGGAGAGACAGAGGAAGGAAAGGAAAAATACCAGTGAAAGTAGGGTTGGCTAAATTGGGCAAGTAACCATATTTCTAAATACAGACAATTATAGCTCAGGTGTTTCCTCCTTAGGGTTGTCTAGGTAAGGCAGATTTCTAAGGGGGAAATGTGAGGGTCTTCAAGCAAAAGCTGAAAGTAGATACACAAAATATAAGTGATAAAATTGACAGTCCAAGAAAAAAACTCCAACATCTTAAGTCAGAGGTTAGCAGAGAATCTTTGAAGAGTCCTGCTGTGTGAATAGTTATTTACACTTTTCTAGCTCACTGAAAACAGTGGTGGTCTTGTAAAAAATTTACAGCAACCTGGCAAGGTGCTATGAACACAAAGCCAGCAGCTGCTTGAGAAAGTTTATGGGCAATGATAACCTTTCCAAAGAAGGAAGAAAAAAATGGCTAGACATTTAAGAAATTGTTCCTTTTTCTTCAAGGACAAGGAAAATTTAACATGGCCAGCAGAGAAAAAGTGAAAACCAGGAATTATGGCTGTAACTGAACAAAGAGGAGTCTACAAAAGGCTGATACCAACATCTCAGCATCTGAACAGTGAGAGATACATGTCCTAATCCTTCAATCCACACTCCTCCATCACCATTCCCATTTGTTTCCTACCCAAATCCCCTCAAATTGAGAGATCCTTTGTCCTTTATATCTGAAGGATTTAGCTAAAGCAATTACCCTCAAATATTACCGTAAGGAAAGGTAAAACACAACTATCTTCCCCTTTTCCAGGCTGATTTCTACCTGAACACCTACATTTTGCAACCAACAGGCTCAGCTTTGGCTCTCCTCCTACAGGTAGATTGGCTGTTCACAGTCTCCTTTCCTTCTGAGCAGAGCTGGAAGACCCCACACCCTGACACATCTATCAGTAACCTGCACTGAGTTTTACAAGGTCACATCCTCTAACTCTAAATTGAATTCCAGCCTTCCAATCAGAGAAGCAAATACACCTATAACCTTTGCAAGCAATTAAATGTACTGCCCTTGCTAACTTTGGTGATTTCTCCAATACTTGAATCTCAAGAATTCAGTAATTACTTCTGCTGGCCTTTGTTCTGCTATGAGGCTGAGACAGTCAGTTTCACTTTCAATGTGTGTCAGAATCAGTTATCAAAAAAGAAGTCCCTTTTAAAGCAAGGTTCAATAAAAACAATCATGCTCCTGCTTCTCCATTTTGGCAGTACAGAAAAACCTTTACAAAAGTAAGATCTGGCTTTTGTGACCTCCACGCTCATAGATCTTTCTGTCAATCTTGTTTGCTAGCTTCCTTATTCCCATTTTAGACAGGTCTGAGTTTACCTTTGGATATTAAGGAATTTAAGGAAAGTATTTCTTTACATAAAAGGATGATGTCCAAGGGGAAAATTTGATCCTTGAATCTAGACAAAAAATAATTCTACAATACTCTGGAACACCTTATCGAGACACACCACCATAATAAGGCCCACAGACAGGGGACAAAATAACAAGGGACATATTTTTGGTACGAACTGTTTTAAACCTGAGCTAGACAAAGTTAGACTTTACACTGAAGTACCCAAAGTGCACTTAACTTTTGTACAAATACTGGAACTAAAGTTGGCAACTAAGGGTTTGCAAAAACAAGTATCATTCCAAAATTAAAACCAGAAAAGGAGGATTCAAAATCATGTTATCTCTTTATGGGCCACGTAACACATTACCTTAGTATTAAATTAAATTAGTCCACAAAGCTGACTGGATCAGTAAAGAAGAAAAGCTGTTGTCCTGTAGGTGTATCATATCAGTAAGCAAGCCACACTGGGAGTGCAAAACATGCAATTTATAAAATAGAAGGACAAATCTCTTTATCTTCACTAGTCTCTCTGAAAACAGAAATACCACAACTAAACACAGGAAAGGGAACTAGAATACAGAATGCTACAAATGCTTAATAAATAAGTCCATCTCTATGAGGAAGTGTAATGGAGAGATATGACTTATGTTGACTCACATGTACGTATGAAAGGCAGTACACAAAGAAATACCTGATCTGACTTCAGGATCAGATGCAGCCAGAGTCAAATGAGAATATAAAAGAGTAATAGGTTATTCCTGGTGAGACTCAATAAAGGATTACAGCTTTAGGACAGGCCCCTCCTGCCCTCTGAAATCAGATATCCTTGCTGCCCATTACTAACTCCTATAACCAAAACCTGAGGGATTCCCAGTCCTATGAGTCATTTCTGGGAAAAATGACCCGATGAAAGAATAAAGCAAGCCAAATGCAGCTTGTAAATAGGGAGGTACTAGCAATGTTAGTGCTATTGTATTTTGTTTCTTGTTATCCTCATCCAGTCAAAGGCATTTTCTCCAAATAAGGAATCATTTTTGGTTTTGGGGATACAGCAACACACAGTCATCTTAGATAATTACTTGATATTTGTAAAAACCTTGGAGATTCCTCTAGAAGATTGCAGTGGGTTCTCGAACCATTAACTTGCTGGATGAACACAATTGAAGCTGTACAAGAAAGTGCAGCACAAGAGAGAAAAGGCAAGTCCCAATGAAATGGTGATGATCAATATGCTGTGGCTGCTAACTCCCAAGAGGGAGATGTGTGGAAGAGCAGGAAATGCTGCAAAGTCTCAGATACAGCTAAAATATTTAGGTTCACAAAAAGAAAATCAGTGGCAAGACTGAGTGCAATTACAGAGCAGACACTGAGTGTTAATGCCCTGCAAGCATTAGCTCGGGATATTTCATTATATCTCAGACACTGTCTCTCAGACATTGAGCTTTTGTCAATTCAAGGACATGTGGCTTATTCCAGCTGACTTGAAGGCAATTCTCATCTCCCCCCTCCTTTCCCCTCCATACACCTGCAGGACAGAGTGAAAGGCAACACTAAGTTAAATCTTCATCATTTCTGTTGACAGGGCTCTTCATGAAAATTGCATGGACACCATAACATAAGCATTTGACAGTGCGCTGCTGCTCCACTTCAGAAACTAAAAGCATGGAAGAGGACAAAGGTGTAACTGTTGCACGTTGAAACTCAATAATGAATATCTAAAGTTCAAAATGAGCAAAGAGTGAATGGGCTTCCACACCAGGGACACACCATTGTTTGGCCTACCTAAAGTTTGAGAATAAATTTCCTACAGATTTCAAACCTGTCTGTAGAGGTGCAGAGAAACCCAAAAGTAGTCACCACAAGGAGACAATTTAACAGTATAATCTCAGTTTTCATGGTATATTTTGTTCCTGCCACCCTACAATTTTAACAACTAAAAATCCAAGGTCATTTTAGGTGACAATCTGAGCTCCTTCTTCTTTTTACTCCTTCCTTTGGCTCTCTTATCATTCTGCCTAAGTTCCCATGATGAAGCAAGCTCTGCCTTGAGCTTTGGGAACACAAGATCAGAGTTGTCACCATTCTGGACTCACCACTGAGCACCACTGGCTGCAATCCAGCCCTCCTGGAGCAGTCAGCATGTGGCTTGTGTATTCCTGCCTGCCTAAGGAGAGATCCCTGTGTCTGCGTATTTCCTGGAGAGAAATCCACTAACAGCAGCACTAAACTATCAAAACATGTAGCTTTGCCCAGGAACTTCAACAAAGGAAAAGAAAAGGGAGCAGAAATAGGAGTTCTTTCTAAAACATATCATTTACAGCATGAAGCAGGGGATTTTGGAGATCTTAATCTTTAGTTTTACAATAAAGGTTAACATCTTATTTTGGAGTGTAAAGAAGACAGATCATAGCAGAAATGCCAATTAAAAAAAAATAAACAAAACCAACAAACAAAACACGACAAATCTGACTTATCTCCCACAAACACAAAGCAAACTGTCATTAAGTTACCCCTCTATGCACAGGAATTGAAGTCAAGCCCAGTCTCTCTCCTCTTTTCACACAGGATTAGGTGATAATTTGTCCAGAAACAATCCAGAAGAGCTCCAAAACTGTTCCTTATATGGGAGATATTTTCAAAGGCTCCATTCTGTCACTGATTTTGGCAGTTGTGAAGATAATCTGTCCCACTTTTCCATATCATTTTTCCTTACAGTACTCTGAGGGGGTGCAGCTCTCCTAACACCATAACAAACCTTGGAAGTTAAGGCATTATGCCAAGGCCTACATCTTACCATTTCTACAGATTCCCTAGTATGATGATAATAAGAAAAAAAAGCCTCATAAGCAGTCCAAAATTACAGACAGCTTCCAAGTGAATAAATATTAAAAAAAGAACTGACATCAGAAGTTACTCAACAGGAGGGAACTGAATGTAGTGAAAAGCTGCAGTTGCAGTGAAGAGGAGGAAATAACTAAACTTCTGCTATCCTTGGTGCTGACTCACCACATTCTGGCTGCAGGATATGACATCCTCAAAGCTGCTCGAGTTTCTAGATTATGTCCCTAATGCAGTCAAGTGTCTCAGTGCACAAATACATCACCTAGAACTGAGACAAAAATGTGAGTTCCCAAGTCCTTAAGATTGTGGCTGATAATCTGCAGGGTGTCAAGACTGCTACTTGGAGAGAAGTGGAAAATAACAAGACATTAAACAGGGTTTTTTGTTGTTATGGACCAATTCTGGTTTTACCAAGACTGATCTGCAGAATATGACAAATTTGTCAAACTTCCTCACCTTCTGTCTTGCCTGGACTGAAAGCCATGTTCTCTTGCTAATATCCTTCTCCTTCACCCCAAAGCAGCAATCAAGCACTTCTCAGCAAACAAACAGCCAGAGGCCTGGGTAACAGAGGCAGCAGCTGGGAACAGGAGGGACATGTGCCCCTCACTGCTGTGTTCCAGCATTGCTCCAAGTCAGAGGCATCAAGGGGTGACAGGGACCTTGTGTTGCAAGGAAGAGCTCATCTCAGGTTATACAGAGAAAAGACAGCCAGGAACAGCAGAGTATTCATTTATAATGAAGCCAGACGAACACTTAGAAAGAGAAAAGCAACCCCATATCCTAGACCTCATGAATTTGAGCTTTCTTTATGTGTGTGTAAGCATCTGTGTTTGTTATATGCACACACAGAGATCTATTCATAAACAGGCTAAATATGTTACCCAAAAGAAGATTTGACATTCCCAGCCTTAATCCTGTCACCCAGAACAGACCAATTTGCATGATCTTCAAGGCCAGCTGCTGGGTTCATCTGCTGAAACTAACTTTACATAATAAGTTTATTTGCTGGGAGGACAACACTTACAAGACAAACTTACCCTGATTAGCCCTATGCCAGTGAGAGTCACTGCTGTGTTTGCTCAAACTAGTATGCCTCCTCAATTATGGAGAGGAGGTCACTTTACAGACCCTGGAGCGGGAGGAAGCTCTGGACAAAAATAGGATGGCACTGTCACTGTATTTATCAGCCAGGTTCAGATCAGTTTCATCCTTAATGTCTCTGCTATATTTTGCTATCTAAGTACATGACTACCAAGGTAAAGCTTATTTAATCCACTGAAAAAAAGATTATGAATACTACTAATCATCAGATGACTTCAGAAACAAAGCAATAACTAAATCTCACCCTTTCCGCTACAGAGTTTATTATCATGCTTAATAAACTATCCACCTACATCATATAGACAGCAATAATCATATTTCACTGGAGAGCTCTCCCTACAGTCAGTCTCTACAGAGTGACTGCCAGAGAACCATGGGCTATTATTCCCATTTTGGACAGCAAGTGTAAATTAGAGCTTGACATTACAGATATGTAGAGGTATTGTAAATGTAGAGAAAAAATAAACCATGTAAGAGATCAATAATTACAGCTTGCTGGTATTAAATGGGACCAAGCCAGACAGCAGAAAAAATGCTTCCTACCCAGGCTCCTGCTCATCACATCCATATGTTTACAGGAGGGTAAGAGTTACCTCATTCACCTTCTTTCCTCACAAGACTTTTTTTTTTTGTATTACATAGTCAGAGATTATTCTCACAGAAAACACATGCAGTAATATTAGGAGTGTCAGAGCCCATAGGCAAGAAGAGACTTGTCAAAATATCACAGTAGCCTTTTCTGCCACAAAGCCGACTGGGGGATTCACCCACCCCATCTGCTACACAATTACAGGATGAGGGGTCAGCACTGAGTCAAAACTGAGGGGGAGAGACAGGATGACAAAGTCCTCACCCTGTAGTCTCTAACAGCTCTGCCATCTACTTGCAGACACAAAACCTAAAGGTGGGGGCTAAGAAAGAAAAGGAAGAACATGAGGATTTCCCTACACACTATTTTTTTCTCACTTTAAGGGGAATAGTCGAGAGTGAAATGAATTCCTAATAGCTATATCCAACCCCACTGCACTTATGGACCGAGGGCCCATCCAGGGACTGCTGCCCTCTGGCTGGAGGGGCCAGCAAGGCCACAGAGGTTCTGCTGAGCTGCCTTCCAGGGGATGCACCATTCCCTGGAACAGCATCCTTAGCTGTAGACAGTGGTGGCATTATATGCTTCCTGAAATGCTGCTTCTCCATGCAGCTAAAAGCATTAAGATCCTTGAAGAGAGGAGTGTTTGCAGACCATACTGTTTGCAAGCTGTCCAGGAAATGAGTCTTTCCTATTAAAAAAAAAAAAAGCGTTCAAACTACAAGCCAAGATGTTCAAGATCTCTCCCTAAGTCGTCTGATTTCTTACAAATGTTACCTATCCTTACCTCCCACTGAGCTGCATGCCCAGACTTCTCACTCTAGAAATGCAGTTACAACGGCGTTTGAATGCTGAGTGCTTTGTATATATCTGAAGTGTTTCAGAAACAATTGTCTGTCTCATTCTTCACCATCTAATTTAAAAAGAGGGTTTCTAGTTGTATATCACTGTTTTGAAAATCATAACACAGAACATGACATATATTGCAATAAGAGGAAATCTTTTGGTATTCAAGTAATGAGCACAAAACCTAAGGTATTGCAGCCTAAGTGAATTTTTCTGGAGTTGGTGAAACCATAGTACGAAAAATATCAATATAAAAAGGGATGGCGGAGCCTCCTTAACATTTTCCTGTATTTAATTTTGGATGATAAGAACATCCCTACGAAAAGCTCATTCAGTAATGAAATCTGAAATGAAAAACGACCACCCAGAAGTAAAAGTAGTCATACACAATTAATGAATTCTTTCAGCCAGCCAATAAATCAAACAGCAAACCAGACTCTCTTAATCACACAGAGAAACATTTTTCAGTGCTTCTTATACTGTACTTTGCTCAAGGCCTACATTACCAATTGGTTGTTTCTTTAATTCTTAACCATTTACAATATAATGTTATTTTAAATTTAAGTGTCATCCAAGAACACTGTGTAAGAACATATTATTCTTTCCAGGTTTCTAATCCTCAAAGAAATTAATATCAGAGAATTTATGGATTGAAAAAGCCTGTGAGTATTCAGCAATTAGTGCATCGATAACTATTACTTTCAAAAAAAGGGTCCTAGCTCTTCCCTTTTTTGGGTAAAACTTCATACAAACAGATATCACACATGCAGAAAGTTATCACTGCCTCAAGCTTCCACACTCTCCATCAGGGTCTCAAGGGGTTTACCCTTGGGATACAGACAAGAATAACTTCTTAAAGTTTTGTCAAAGACATTTTGAAAATTTTCACTTACTATTCAGTTTTCTGTGCAACAATGGACTAAACTGAACAGTAACTCTGGAAAAGCTCAAAGCAAGAGACTATTGAGAAAAGAAAGAACAGCTTCACTGAAACCTGAAAAACTGAGTCAAACTTCTTTGCCTTTCAGTTGCATGTGTCTTTTTCTCCCAAAGCTTATCTACTAACTCCCAATAGTTCTCTCATCTCCCTCCAGTTTTCCCCAAAAATTTAGGAACAACCAGATCATGCCTCTATTGAACTTTGCAAAAGCATGCTTCAATGCAGGAGCTGCATGTGCTCTTCACAGAAACCCAGCATCAAATTTACACAAACAAGGCAGAAGCCAAGACTGTGCTCCTACTAAGACTGGATTCTCTGCAAGCTCCAAATGATGGCCATACTCAAAACCTTAGAAATCTAAGGGGGCCCTGCAGGACAAAGCTGTCTGACAGTCCCTGGTGTTCTCACTTCTACTGCACTCCTTTCTGCTGAGATCATGTTTATTGGTTTGCTTTTTTCCCTTTGGATACAACTTTCACACACCTGTGACCTAAACGAGCACCAACTGGGCACAAAGGACTGTGCTGATTCTCCAGGCTTTTTCCAACAGCAGGGTCTAGATTGTGCCAATTTCTACTGCCAGCTTGGTACTCACAGGTCACACAAATTCCCCTTCCAGATTTCCACTTTCTCAAGGAGGGCAGTGAAGACAGCCCCAACAAGGTGACTCATCAGCAAAACACTGCCTCCAATTACAATTATTGCAGCTGTGATTCCTGAGTGAGCCTATTAATCGAAGTCTCTGCACAGCAGAGACCTTTAATTTTACAGAAATCCTTTCAAGTCACCTCCAAACCTGGCAATAAAACCAATTCTCCTCCTCCCAAATAGTTCTAACAATAGCCAAGACCTGCCCTGCGTGCAGCAAAATGCACATGCACTCTCAGTGGTAACTGATAGACCATTTCTCAGCCAAATTTTCACAAGGTGGTTTCCACCTGCACACATGGACTGCTGTGATCAGGGCTTTAGCCTGCATTCAACATTCATCAGAGCTGCATGACAGCACCTACAAACCCAAGCAGGAACATGGATCCTAATTCAAATTTCTCCTGGGAGGATGGTGAACAGCAGCTTGGAGCACTGTACCTGGCTGCTGCTAGCTCTGCTTGGCCCTGCAGATCAGCAGAGCAGGAAGGGTCCACTAAAGGACATAATATTACTTTTGCACCAAAAAAAAAAAAAAGGCCTAACATCCTCAATTCATCTAGCCCTGTACCAGAACAGCAGGAACTAAAGTGATAAAATATGAACAAATAGAACTGGGGAAGGCAAGGAGACAAACTTCAACAGATAATTTTATTAAACACTTCATGTTGAGCAAGTCAGAAAGCTTGCTGCACCATTAGAACCTGACCTGTATATTTTGAATTCCTTAGCTTAAACACAGCAAAAAACAAGTTCTAAGGGTCCTCTCAGGACACTTGACTCTGCTGGGAGGACACAGTCTGCTGCCCTTTGCAGCTCACCTGTTTCCTACACAGGCTGCCTCCTTCAGGCAATACACCAAGGAGTGACAGGCAACACCAGAAACTCTTCTTTGCAGGCATTGCTTTGCCCTGAGAAGAGTTAGAACCTAAAGGAGGAACAGAGATACATTTTTTTACCTTCCAGCTAGCATATGAATTTTTCAGGTCCTGTCACGCTACTAACAATGCTCAGAATCCATTGCTTATGGCACCCAGTGGGGCTGTGCTTCCTCTCTCTTCTGGCAATCCATCCTCTGGGATCATTCCACGGTGGGAAGGGAGAGGTCATGGGCACCCCACTACACACAGACAGTCCCTACATGAAAGAGCTGAAAAAGCACCAAATATGGGAGAGACACGGGGACAAATTTATCTGTGACTTGACATAAAACTCATTCCTGGCATTCCTGTTGAATTACCTGTGGGTAACACAGGCAGATTTCTGCACCTCAGTTTTCTTCATTGCTCAAATCCGTGTGTATGCACATAAAGCAAGAGGGGAAAAGAAGGATGTTGAAGTATGAGCTGGCTTTGGACATACCTAGTGTAAAAATCCTGTGTTTACCACCTCTGGATTACAATCACATTCTTTAAGTAAACTTTGGAGCTCCTTGTTCTGGGAAGTCTTTGAGCTGAAAGAGGCCTTGGATTTTCAGAGTGATGACAAATGTCTTTTTTCACTCCTAGGTTTTTGGCTGCAAATATATCTAGAATACAGAAAGACAGGACTTTCCTTCTGATCAGCACACAGTCAGACCAAACCACATGGCTCCTCTTGCAGCTCTCTAGGCCAAGGCCAGTCCAGAAATTACCCACAAAACCCTTACTTTGGAAAGATTATATTGAAAGCTTAAAGATGATGAATATAAACCCTTTCCCCTGAAGCCCTGATGGAGATCATTTATCATCATCATTTTTCAAATGAAAAAGGGGAAGAACACATGATGGAGAACATTCATGTCAGCTAAAACACCAGTGACAGCAGCAGGAGCACGATCTACTTCTCCCATATCTGAGCCTACTGGTTATCCAAGTGTTGACTGGATAATCTGAATAGACACATAGCATTGTCACAGAATCACTGGTGACCTTCCCACCAGACCTTCCACTGTCACACACTGCAGCTCCTGTCTCCCTGCCAGGCTCATGCCCCCACAACAAGCACAAAATAAATGCTGAAGCAAGGCACTGCAAAACACTGCACACAAACAGACCTGTGATACCTACAACAAACATGATTTCACAGGAGAGAAAGAGAGCTATCTTCCCAGCTCAGTGTTTTGGCACAAAGTGGGTTTTCATTCAGTCATGCTGAGAAAACACAAGGAAATACAGAAAAGCAAGAGTTTTCAAAAATCAATTACAATAAATTAGTTCATAATGGAGAGAAATGTGAAACCATCATTAAATGCTAGTAGCAAAAGGATAGTCCCAGTTACCTTTTGAGTGCAAGTTTTCCACTTTGTGGTATTTAAGGAATAGAGCATAGCACACCAGATACTGGACAGGACAGTAATCTATAGGGTGGTGAAGATGGGGAGCGTGGACTGCAGTGTTCCAAACTCCTAAGAAGAAAAACTGTGAGTATTTGTGGAATTTTCTCTTTGCATGCCTAATAAATGAGCTCCTGGCTCGGTGTGCTCTGCTCACCTGAGCTGACCCACAAGTGTGCAGTGAACAGGCTGTGAACTGTCATGAAATTCCAGCTCCCAGGATGAGAAGGGTGGACAGAAACACCAAACGATTAAATTTATATTCAATAACATTGTCAAGCTATCTTTTGCAAAAATAGGTTAACCAGAAAAAAAGCCCACAAAACCACTGGCCTTTTCTTTAGAAAGGAAAGTGCAGGGCAGTGTATTCATACAAAAGATGTCCTTTAGAAGCACATTAAACTGCACTGATGATGGAACATGAACAGAAGCCCCCTCAAGTTTCTCAAGAGCATTGCTGAAAATAACTCCTCTGTATTGATCCCACTATAAGTCTTTCTGTATTTTTCCCATGGCTCCTTCTTGGTTATCTGAGGTGTGCAGTGTTCATTTGCAATACAGAAACAAACCTTCTGTGTAGAAAAATACAGAAGTTAGAAATTCAAATTACTTACCAGTTTATTAAGTTGGGGTTTTTTAATATTAGAGGATGATTCATAACTAACTTGCAAACTTAAAAAATAAAAAGGGCCAGGGACAGTCTGAGTTTACAATTTTTATGCCAGTGATCAATGTTTAGCTTACTTTCCTTAAAAATATGATACCAAAGTGATATTATTCAAGGACTTTTAAGCACTTCAAAAACTCTGCTAGATGGTATTTCATCATGGTCCTAACTAGACCATGAAATTTGAGGGCATTTTGCTAGAAGGGATATAAAATTAGGGAAAGTTTAAGGACATCTCTCCCCCACGTCCTACACCCGTATCTGTGCTTCACAGTGCACTGCAGGGCAGGAATGGGCAAACACATTCACACAACATTAAGCAGCCCCAGGGGGAGAGATCTGCTTAGTTCCAAAGCAGGAGAACTGGGCATCCCAGTGCGTCTCAGCAGGGCTTATTAGGGCTCATTAACTCCTGGAGACAGCTCCAGCAACAGCCTGAGCATCCTGCAAGTGTATTTCTCACATAGTGTGACACACTGATATTGAAGCAGCTATAGTCAGGAGTGGAGATCACTTGCCTCCTGCTAAGCATTCTTTCTCCAGGCTAAAAAAAAAGCTTTAGGGCCAAAGTTGCTGTTTTGCTGCTCTTTATATGGCATGAAGACACACTGCTCCACGACTAGAGCTTATGGGGACATTGCCACACTGGTAATTAGCAGCAGTGTATCATAAATTATAATTATAATAATTTATAAATTAATAATTTATAAAGGCACAAACTGGCAGGAGGCATTTTCCAAGTTTGCTCTGAAACAGGATTTCAAGGAGACCAAAGAAGTGCAGAAATGCAAAAGTCAAGTAGCATTATAGTAAAAAGAGACTTGCACTGCTCTGTGCCATAAGAACTGGCTGAACAGATCCTTTGCAAGCTTCCTGCAAGAGCCCAGAGACTCAAAGGAACAGGATAAAGCCATGTTTCATCTTTGCCATCCTGAGAGGAAGGAGCTAACACTCATCTGCATAAATCACTGAGAAAGCAAACTGGAAACAGAAGCAAGCTAAAAAAGCACATAAGAACAGCCAGTAGAGTGGAAGGGAAAAACACACCAAGAACAACTTGTCACATGGACAACACTGCAAAATAAGATCTCCAGCAGTGCTAAGACCAGCTTTGAGCAATGGCTTCAAAACACCCTGCTCCCTAGTTGGCTTTGCCTTCCATAAATCCCTAAGCAAAGTAGTTACATATATTTTTTCTTCACTTAAATAAAACTTAGCACTTTCCTGGGATTGCTTCCCAACAAAAAACTCTTACCACTAATCACATGGCAGCACTGACTCCATCACAGAGCTTCAACAATGGAGAACAAAAACACGCCCCACAAGTGGAAGGGAAAACTGTTCATTTATCAGTCTGCACTACCACATACCCTGACCTATTTTATTACTAAAAATAGTCCCTCTTAGGTCATTGCTGCAAATTGAATTCTGCTGCTTCATTGCCCACTGCAATCTCACAGAACTGGATGCTGCCTACACACAAAACACTTAAGTAGGTTAACTTACTAACTGCCAGGGGTGCAGCCAGTCTTCTCATATGGATAAAAAGACATAGACAATTTTGCTTAAAATGAGTGAAATGTTTCTTGCATTGCAGTTAAAAGTCCAAACATAATTATATATATTGCATCATGAATATAGATGCCTGGCTTCCAATTTGCCTGCACTTACAATATGTCTTTCAATATTATTCTTGCAAAGATATGTTTTCAAAGGATTTAATGTTACAAGTGATACAACAGCAGCCCTAATGATCTCTATTGACAAAACACCTAACAGAAACAGACAATTTTTTCTTGTTTAGCCCCGTCACTAGGATAAGTCTGGGAAAGCAAGAGACAAGAGGGAATCAGCCAAAATGTTCCAAGTTAAAAAGACAACACCTTCTTCCAAAAGATCCTGTATTTGTAATTCCCAACCCAAAGGATTGGGTTATCATACCATGATTACCATACCTTGAAGAGAGCTGGCAAATTTAGACCTAACAGCCAGAGACTACTTAAAAGAGAGAGGAAGAAGAAGGCATAAACTTTACAGAACAAGAACTTATTAGAGGATCCTAAGCAGGAGACTGAAATAGGTATTATCGACCACTTCATGCTTGATAGTGAACAAACAAAGAATATGCTATGTCCTTGCTGTTTTATTTGAGCTAGACAGAATAAGACCAGCATATTTCCCTGGGCTATTACTGCATCTTCATTTCATTACTTCAATAGCTTCCCAATCTTAAACAAACACACCCCAAAACCAAGCAAAGATCAAAGGCAACTGACTTCATGTCAGCTTTCTGCATAAATCACTGCAAATTCTGCTGGGAATTTTCTAGTATGCAGCAGATGCACACAGAGCTGAACCATTCAAATGATTCACAGGCTCATTAACCTAACTTTATTGTTATTTAGTTATGAAACCAAGTTTCTCACTTCCTGCTATTCTAAGAATAACATCTGCCAAATCTGGGCTTTCTTGACAGAGGGAAAATCCAATGTCTTCAGGGGACAAAAACAGCCTCAGCTCTGCCTGAGTTTCAGCTGGTGTCACTGAGATGCTGGAGGCACTGTAGGTCACAAGTTGAGTGAGAAATCCATGGCCTTCCTAGCTGAGAAAGACGAGCTCAAAAACATAACCACAAGGGGAACCAGGCAGTCTTATCAAGGATATACAAAATGTTCTCACAGAAGGAAGAGGGAACTGGCCCAGCCAGCCAAGGTGCAGTTTCCCATTCCTTGAAAAGTCATTAAGTACACACTGCAAAGCAGCCTGGGTCTGCATTCCTGACTGTTGTGGTTTAAAGGACAACAACTTTTTTTCTCCTTCCTGGGGGGGGTTCTTTGTTTTCCTACTTCCGCCGAGGCACGGTTTCCAGCAGAGGTGAGGAGCCCACGGATTGGCTAATTTTAAGATGGGCACTTCATGTAGCCACTTGAAATTAGAGGCGTCTTTGCGAAGCTTACATTTTTTAGGAGCGGGAAGTTGAAAGCCCTCTTCGACTTCCGCCCGCGGTGAAGGTAACTCCGGCATGGCCCTGGCCGGCCGCTCCGGGCCCCAGGGCCTGGCGGCCGTGCCGGGGCTGTGGCCGGGACCCCGAGACCCTGCCGGGTTTCTCCCCCCCCCACCTCGGGCAGTGCTGCTGTTGCTCTGAGGTTG
>VZTR01031152.1:37768-60049 GCA_013400775.1 Chaetops frenatus
TGAAACCAAGTTTCTCACTTCCTGCTATTCTAAGAATAACATCTGCCAAATCTGGGCTTTCTTGACAGAGGGAAAATCCAATGTCTTCAGGGGACAAAAACAGCCTCAGCTCTGCCTGAGTTTCAGCTGGTGTCACTGAGATGCTGGAGGCACTGTAGGTCACAAGTTGAGTGAGAAATCCATGGCCTTCCTAGCTGAGAAAGACGAGCTCAAAAACATAACCACAAGGGGAACCAGGCAGTCTTATCAAGGATATACAAAATGTTCTCACAGAAGGAAGAGGGAACAGGCCCAGCCAGCCAAGGTGCAGTTTCCCATTCCTTGAAAAGTCATTAAGTACACACTGCAAAGCAGCCTGGGTCTGCATTCCTGACCATCCTGAGCTCCAGATTTGCCACATCTTGCTAGGGATTGACTGTGAATTTAAAGCAACAACAACAACAAAGAAATAAAAAACCAAGTAAGTACCATTTTCTTATTTCTACCCAGTAAGTCAAAGTAAAGTTGGTCTGTTGATAAGTATTTTTCATATATATATTTGAAAGGTATATCAACTATATATTTCAAAGATACATCACCCACTCCAGTATCATCAAGTCACAGGGCACAAGTGACACACTGGAGATGCCTGGCATATGTAGATAGTTGTTCTAAATGAACATGTTATTTTCTGAAAGGCCTGTTAGTCACCTGAATGCAAGAGAGATGGGTATTACAGAATTGAGTCCTCTTTATTTTTTATAAGATTAAGCATGTTCCACAGTTTTAGGCTGCATAACTAATGAGTCCTCTCAACACGGTGTCCTTTTAGACCTTAGTTTCTCCAAGATGTTATAGCATTAGCTGCCTTTTTATTTCTTACGAGATCAAAAAAGTGTTATCTCGGAACACTTTAATGCAGTGACTGCACTTCAAAGACACATTACTTCATTCTCTTTTTGAACTCTCCCAGCAATGTTTCTGCTTAATAAAACCTCCCTCTATTAGAAACTCTATTTATATGTGCATTTCTGTATCTATTCTCAGAGATATATGATCAAAATACTCAAAGGTCATACAACTCAGACTATTCAATAGGTCAGGTAACTAGCAGGAATGTCAGCTAAATTAGGATCACCAAGATAATTAACAACAGTACTCAAGTAATGACACTCAACACAAGTGAAAATAAACTACTTTTTCCATGATCATCACACATGACACCAAGAGATCATTTGCGTAAGTATTTAACTACCTAATTAACACTATGGTCAAAAGTGGAAGCATCTGAACTCTTCTTAACTACTTTTTTTGGAATTAATATCACACTTTACAAGTCAAAATTTAGTCTAAGTTTGCCAACCAACAAAAGAAAAAAGCAGAATTATATTTGCGAAGCTCTAAATTCATCCAAGACTTAGATAAACTGTTCTTTACGGATCACTAAGAAAATCTATGCAGCTTTCAAAGTGCCTGGATCCACTAGCATGGGTTTAAAAGTTCAGTGAAAACACACGGGCACCACTGCTACTGAATTTTTGGCAAAAGAGTAGGTAACATATAATGCATTTCAGGCCAAATGTCACAGACAAAATGAAACTAAACAAACTATTCCAAAATATATTTCAGTTCCAAAATAGAGAATTTACCATTTAAAACTTCAACTAGTTCATCCTTTGGGCTCGGTTCTTCACATCCCTACCTTCTGACTGTGGGGAGCTATAAAATAAAAGTCTTTTGTGTTTCAGCATCTAAGAAAATTTACGACTGTTATCAACCATCTATTAAGCCCACACACTCAGAGATACTAACTAAATGCACTGCCATATCTTAACTTCTATCACAGTAAACAATAAATTACAGAAATATTGGCACAAAGACAAAGGAGGCACTTTAAGGCCTGAACAAGATTAGGGGAAGTGACATGTTAATAAATAATGTTTACACTCACACAACCGAGCTTTCCATGCCTGGCCACTTTTGCAAATGGTGGGCACCAAGGTTCACCTGCCTGAATGCCCACATCAAGCCAGGTACAGGTCACTGCAGCACTTGTGTGTTCTGCAATTTGATCTTCAGCTCAGAGCTGTGATGCCAGTTTTGAAACAGGGGTCAAGGCTGGGAAGAGCACAAGTTGCTCCTCGTGGCCAAAAAGTCACACTACCTTCTCTTCCAGGAAAGAAAAATCCTTGAGGCTGAGCAGCTCGCACTGCTCAGAATTCACGGGAGAGCGAGCGAGGCTGTCAGCTCATATTCACACTTGGTGGAAAAAATAATCAGCTGCCACCTCACACTCCGTTTTGAACATCTGCAAACAAATGCTAAATCAGCAGCATACCTCCCTTCTGCTGCCAGTGCTTTGCCTCATACTCTCTCTGTCTCTTTTTCCAGAAGTGCTACTTCAGGGAAGAGACCCCTTGGAAACTCCCACGTTTCCGGACACCTCTGAGAGCACTTGGAAAGTGGCCGTGTGAAAGGGGCCAAGGCTTCAGCTGCAAATCTGCCTCATCTGCCTCAGCCTCCAGCAGCTGCAAAATTAAAAATAGCTGCCACAGGCAAAGCACGACTGAAGATGAGAACGTTTGTTCCTTTATTTCAGGCTGATAATGGTGTCACTGTTGACATGTTTGGGCTCTGAAAGGAGGACTAATGAGGAAATGGACAAAATTATAAAGGCAGAATAAGGAACATTCTAAAATAGAATGGTAAAATTACCCTCCTTTTAAATTTACATGGAAAATTTGACTAGCCACGACAAAATTATATGCTTATTTGGCTCCTTAGAATGAATTTCTTGCTAACTACAAGCAGAGCAATCATTTAAAGCAGCATTCTCACTCTAAAAAATGGATTCTCGCCCTGACCAAATGAGACAATTTTATCAGGTATCAAAATTATATGCACCATCACTGCCTCCTCACAACTTGAGAAAAACATGGTCAATAAGAAATGGAACCTTATTACTATAGAATTTTCTCTTCAGCTTTTGGCCACTTCCTGGCAAACCCCAACATTTAAAGGATAATTTGCGTTCACAAAAAAAGGAGCCTTCTGCAAGAATGAGAAATTACATTTCATCTAATGTAGCAGCAGTATTACCCGTGTGTGTATATTACCTATACCATGTGTATTTTTGCTTATATTGTCTACAAAACCACTAAAATGTAATTCTAATTTTTGCCCACTCCCCATCCAAATGAGGAGTGGGGAGTGGGCACAAAGACTGCTGTGGAATTCACTTGGTTCATTTACAAAACAGTAGTAGTTGCTACATAACTGAATGTTGCAAGGGAGCTATTTGGGAAGGAGAAGGTGTTATTTTCATTTTCATTAGGTGAATCCCTGTGCATTAGTCACATATTTGTCAGATTTCCTCTATCACTAATTAGCCTTGTAGTCAAACTTTGGGTAACCTAAGGTCAGTCCTGCCTCCTGGGGCTGCAAGCCAGGTTTCTTAAAAACTCTGCATGGTAAAGAGCCATCAGCATCAGTGAAATCTCAAAATAATTTCTGAGCTACAATTTCCACCACTGTGCCACAGGGAACAGCTCCCTCTGAAAGGGCCAGGTTCACTGAAAGGCCACCTGACATCCAGGAGCAGAAACACTGCCAACTTTCAATTATCTGCATCCAACCATGAAAGGCATCTCTGGAGGCCTTTGGATAAACACCTAAAATATGCAAAATCAGATGCTGCTAAGCAGAAAAGCATCAGGCACAGTTTAAGTTGATCTACACACTCACAGATACATTTAATGATGTAATGAGACATTGCACCATGGCAGTGGCCATTGACAATGTGCCCCTTCAAATGGTATCCCTGTCTGGTCTGCAAAGAGCCCAAACACAGATACAGCTGTGCATTGCGGAGGGGAAATTTTCCCACCAGCCAGTGATGGCAGCCCTCAGGGCTGTGCCCTTTGTGCAAAGAGCAAACCCAGTGCAAGGTCTGCACCCAGGCTCAAATTTAAACTGAAACCATAAATCCAAACCCTAAATATGAAACTACCTTCTTTTTCTGGACATTGCTACATTCCAGGATAACGCCAGAACTGGCACTTGGACTACAGCATACCAAATACGATTAAATAAAAATTTGCCACCAAATCTTTTTTTCAGTCACTTCTGAGAGGATGTGCCTTTTAGTTTCATCATTGGTATGCCTAAATTGCATTTGAAGAGCAGATATATTTCTAAAACAAGTCAGAAAAAAGCGAGATCATCATGGAGACACAGTTACTCTGCATTAAGAGTTCAAAGAGAGCCTTGGTTTAAGATGAAAAGTCTTTTAAAATACCAGACTTTTGGTTTCGTCTCTGTCACTCCTTTGTTATTTACATTTGGGTACAACTGCCCCAGAAGCAAGAAGCTATGTAAGAATGAATTCTGACAGCTTTATGGAGAATAATCAATATCTGCATACACAGCCTACCTATGTCCTCACGTGAATGTTCCTCGTTCTCAGGATTATGAAATGCACCCTGGCAATCTGGCTATTTGTACACAAAGTATCTGACTCTTGTAAATTACATATCCCACCTCTCTACCCAGAATAAAGTCTTTTCAACTATCACATTTACACAAAGTTTTTACATGTTTAGACAAAAAGCCAGTACATTTCCCTCTTCTTGGTTATTCTTTACGATGCCTCGTTCAACCTGCTGTGATAAAGATAGAAGGCAGAGCAAATCTGGCAGGGGCACTCTCAGAGGAGAAATGCCTTGCTTGTTTATGGGGAAGGCGAAACACTTCCTGTGCTTTTTACAAACCTATTTCCCCCTTCTCCTTTGTTGCAGCTGTTGTGAACCAACCCACTGAGGAAGACAGAGGCTCTGCAGATGCTGGAGTTCTTCACTTATTTACAGGCCACTGCTCCTTTTGTGCAATGCAGCTTGCAGCACTCTGAGGGATCATTCACTGCTCTGAATTACTACAGACTCCATCCCCTTTCTGTTCAGCGCTGACTTGCACGAGGCAGTTGTTCCAGTTTGATTGCCACGAAGAACAGCAGCACCTAAGCATGACAGGAAAGCTGAGAATACCGTTAAGATGACTTTGTTTTACCAAAACCACAATACAGCAAAGTGCCAGTCTAAGATGGAAAGGAAAACGAAAATCCTGAAGAGCAAGAGACGTTGAGCTTTAAGAAGGCATCCAGTCAGTATTAACATAAAACTAAAGCAGTTTTGGGAGAACACAAATAAGGACACTGAGAAGAGGACACCAAAAATTCACAAGGGTCAGACTAGATAAGTTATAAAGGAATCCCTGATTACTATTACCCTCACAAAAATATTAGAGATTCCAACTGCTTAACATTCAGATCATAGCCTCAGCTGTACATTTGCTGAAATTATTAACTGGGCCATCTTATACCCTCTGAAAAGGCATTTATCAGAATCTCAGATTGTTCCTTGTGCCCTGCAGAGAAATCTGTTCCCCCTCTATTCAGGAGTGATCCATCTTACTGCAACTCATCGGTCACAGAATGGTTTCATGCGAACAGCTGTATCAACTTTCCTGTCACTTCTCTGCCACTCTGCCTGTCCAAAATACACAGAATAATGCACCTGAACTTTTTAACGGTGAATCACACTGACAAAACTTGGAAGATCATAAAAGTCAGATACACTCAACACTCTTCAGTGAGCAGGATGGATAAGTAGTGTGGATATTACAGAAAAAGGAAGGCTGAAGTTACTTAACAGTTCCCTTGGAACTCCACATTAAAAATGGCCTTGAGAATCTCTCTTACTTTGAGCATCTCTCAGTTTCTTCAGGAAAAAGCAAAAGGGAGTGTGACAACTAAAAACCATTTTATCCCTTTTTTAAAATGGCTACAAACTGGGGGAATCTCAGAACCAGACCCAGAAATACTTAAAAATACTTACTAGCCGCCTAGTCTTCTAGGGAAAGGGGATTTAACATTATTCTAATTTAACTATTAATATTTTAAATTATTGTAATATGGAGAGAAAAAACCCTAAGTTATTGCACGTTAGTCCTGGAACGTGAATGTAAAAGAGACAAATAACTTTCAGATGTCATTCCTGTACATCTGTTTTTACATCTTCGAGACCTATGAGTGCGTATGTAAATGATCCACATACCTGGGTCAGTACATCATATGTATGCACAAACTTACCCAGTTGCTTCCTCTAAGGGTTGAAGTATCAAATGCCTGGTTCTGACATAAGAATTTACAACTCTAGAATGAAGGGGCTGCAATCTGGATGGAAAGTAGGAAGCAATTGAGGAATACTACCATATAATCATCTTGCACCAATAGAATATGAAAAGAGTAAAACTTTGAAAAGGAATACTCAAAGACAGTGATCAATCTGATATACCACAGTGAGCCTGATTATTATCCACTGTGATGAAATTCAGCCTGCCTTAAGAACTCAAGAAGTTGGGTGCCCAAAAGATATGTGTGTACAAGAAATACATAATCTTAAAATAACTTTAGAAACCTTGGCTGAAATCACTCAAATTCCACACAGGTGTCATATATCTCATTTATCAACAAAGTGTACACCAGAAACATTCCAGAGCAGTAAGAAGACACAGGTTTACTAGCTCTGAAAGAGCTGAGTATTAAATTAATATATACATTTAAATAAATTGATGGTAGCTGACTAGACCAGAAGCGAGTGAAGTTCATTTCCAGGGAAACTTACTCATCACAGTTCCATGGGGCCTTTTTGGATATTGTGCTTGCTAGGGACAGCCTAACAGCTGAGCTCCAGCTCTTCCAAGCCATGGAACAGCTTTAAAAAAACATAAAGAATTTTTTTTTATGCCAAGACAGATGGATCACTGCACCATGCAATACAAACTTAGCTTTCCCACTGTATAATAAAGTATCACATGGCTTTCCATTTCCTTCAGCATAGTTTCTCTATTCTTAGGGATAGAGAATGTACCTTTTAGATCAGCCTCAAACTGAACATGAAAAATGTAATTAGATGGAAGCAACTTCTGCGTAACATTTGTTTGCTTGAATTAAGGGAACAAAACTGATTTTTTTAACTTCTGCATCTCAAAATGCCTTTAATTTTCACACATCATATACAGAATACCAACCAGAGGTGCATTATACTACAGAAAGCATTTATTCACCAAATTACAGCTTTGCAGTACTGCTGTATCATCAAGATTTTATGCCTTGGCCAGGTGTTTAACAACTTAAAACATGATTCAAACCCGACTTCGAGTTTAATTCTTCTAGCCAACACTAATGCAGTTTAGTAGACTATGTTACAGTGCTGTGTAACAGACTGGAAATCAGCTCTTCACAGGATAAAATACTTGTTTTGTGCCTTGCAATTCTTTGTGCAGCCAGTACAGGTCATTCCCCTGGGTAAAGCAGAGAAGCTGGACTGCAGACAACTTGTATCTACATAGTTCTCACCTGTATAATATCTTTCTTACCTGTTCTACGCTTTTGCAAGGAGATCACAAAATTCTGACTTCGAATTTTTGCTTAGGTTTTAGGGTTGAGGAGAGAAGCACATCTCCTAGTACTTTACACTGAACAGTAAAGCATGCTTGCAGACAGCCAAGGAATGAGGATTTAGAAAACCATGTTAAAAGAGGATAGGAAAACCATCTAATTCATGGCCACATGAACCCCAACAAATGTGTGATGAGGGTAATCTGGAGTGCCCACAGCAGCAGAGAGTGAGGCATGGTGACTCAAGTAGGACCTCATGGCTTTAGTTCGTTCCCCTGGACATTCAGCACTCTGAGCTGTGGAGCCTGAAGGCTCAGCAGACAAAGTCCTGTTGATTTCTGCTGCTCTTGCCCCAAATAGCCAGCCAAATTCCAGCTATAAAGAAAGCACAAGCATATTTACTACCATTATTTTGTAGGTGACTGCACATCAAGCCAAACTATCCAAAATAGCCCTGAAGTTCTCTAATCCTTAACTCTCCCAGGCAGACTTCGCCAGCTGCAGACACAAGGATGAAACTTGGCACATTGATTTCCAGCCAAGACAATTACCAAGTTTGAGCTCCAGCCCTGGGGACTTAAGAACGATAAACTTGTATTATTGTGCATTCATTTAAGGCTTTAACTGCTCACACTGAATTTGCAAGTCAGCATCAGGCAGAAGCAATAACAAGATCTTTGCAGAGGCAAATAATCCTCAAAGTTAGTAAGCAATAGCTTCACAAAGCAGAAGAAAACTAATAACTGGGAAATACAGAAATGCACAGTCCCTGAAGCAGGATATTTCAAAATTAGGTACATTTCATACTTCAGAAGACTCCGAGAGCATCCATTGCAGTTATGATACTTCACTGGTAGCTACCCTAATTATGCCTAGAGAGGAAAAAAAACCACCAATTCCACTCTCCTTCGATTTCTGGCATTTAATTCACTTGCTGGGGAATCTCTTTGCTTAATAGGTATTTATGCTATTCTCCTTGCAAAACACATGTTGCCATGGAGCACTGATCACAGGCAGGAGTCAGTGATTCTGCCTATTTGAACCACACAGCCTTCACTTGAGGGACTCTATCTTACTACCTGTCAGCCTTAACCTTTTGCTAAGTACACAGGGCAAAACTAGAGTGAGCTGTGGTTATATTTGTTTCGATTTTACTGAATGGTCTCATCCAAAAGCTACTCTCAAGTCTTCCCCATTTTTCACTGGCACTTTGCTTTGACAGAATGGAATTTCCTTTCCTCACAGTGAGAAGGTGGCAGATGGGAGAAGGAGGAGGATCCAAGCAGACAGAGAAGTATTGCACAAGACACATGCTGAACTTGTCAACAGAACAAGATTTCTTTACTACAGTGCTTAAAAAAATTAAAGTGTCTGCTTCTTTACTCCAAAAATCTACAGAGCTATACAATAGCATTCAGGCTTTTTTTATTTTAGGGTATCCAGAATTTACCTAGGATAAATCTTGCCTTGCAGTTAACTTGATCAACAGTGTAGTAGCGAGACTGAAGGAATCTGAGTGACATCTGAGTGACAGCAAGCCATCATACTACTCCTGCTATAAATGGCAAGCAACACAAGGTTTGCATGTAAGCAGAATACATTTGGATTCCTGCCTCCTTTCATTGGTAGGTGGCAAGATGAGTCTCAGGGCCAGGAAAAAAACCTTAAAAATAGGGTGCGTGGTCTCAGAACAGCAAGGTAACCAAATCTTTATTACCTTTAACATTTTTTGTCTTTTGGGCCTACAGAAAAAAAATCATGTGGTCTTTAAGGTTATGGCTGGCCAGATGCACTGAAAAAAAGCAGCACAGCCTAACCTGATCCTGTGTCCAATCTGGCACGGGGCGAGTTGCAGCTGGCTGCTTCCCGCCTGGCATTTCTCTATGGGAGAGGAACAAAACTGCACTACTGGGACTAAAGAAGACTGTTGGTTAAACAAACATATCTTAAAGTTGCCTCCAATATGAAACCTTTCAATATTCACCAAGAAGTCCCATAATTAAGGAGACTAAAGTCATGTCCAGTGACCAAAAATCGGATGATGAGTCCAACATCTCTGCACAGTAGAGCACAGACACTGGTGACAATTTTTCCCTCTTCTATACAGAAATAACACAAATAAAGTAAATATGTTTCTTGCCTCAGCAAACATCTGCTTCTCAGAAAGGGCCAGAATCATCCATGCACTGGGTCTGCATCCAGTGAGTGCTACAAATTTGTCATACATCACACATTATCCTGCATGCTCAATGTGAAGCACACATTAACATGATGAACTCATATGCAACTTGTACTTCTGAAATAATCCCTTTTGAAGGCCTCAGTAAGAGAGCTTTCCTTGAAGTAAAGGTCACAGATTTGATCTGCTATCAGCAGGGAACAGTAACAAATTATGAATTATTCCTATCAAAACTAGGGAACTATTTATTTTACAGGAGTTGCAAGCAAGCATTTGTGAAATCAATATCACAAAAAATACACATCCTGAAAAATGTAACAGCTACCAAGATTCTGTTAATAGTACAAAATCCAGCAGGCTACAAGGTAAAAATGTTCTTACCCCTTGAGCATACATACATCTTTCACCACTACCACATCACACACAAAGTGTCCCATGTGCTCATTTAGAAGTACAACGTGTTGCAGGGCTTTAAGAGATAAACCTTTCATCTCATTCAATTTTAAAAGACCTTGAAATGTTCATAACTAAAAAAAAAAAAGTACAAGAAGAGCACATGGGAGGAAACAGCTCGAGGGAAAAAATAGGAAGTTTGAAAGCCAAAGCAAACTATCTTTCAAGGCAAGTGAGCTTCCTACTCAGAATTATATGATTTGTGTTGCTTGTCATCCTGCCCATTTTCTGAGATGTCTCAACTCAGCAAGATAGCAGCTGGTGTCACTGAAAACCAAAGGCATAGGGAAGCCAACCTCCAGTTTAATATCAGACATTCACAGCAAAGCAGCTGCTTACTTGTTCAATCTCTTGGCAACTCGGATTTGTCACCAAGGTCATGGTAGATTAATTCTTTTTTAAAATTAGTATTAAAATGCTGAAAGGAGGGGAAGGGGAGATGATTAATAATGTATCCTGATATAATAGTTTTCACATGTTTGACTGAGTTGTTGTTCTGAGCAACACCCACAAGGAAAAAAAAAAGAAAACCCATCAAATTCAGAATCCTTTCTATTCTTAATTGACAGAAATTCTTTCCTACTGAGAAAAATGGAAACTGAAAGCTTCTAGCCATGTACATCCTTCACTCATCAGAAAAGGATTGTGTCTGGCATTGCAGAATGTGTCATGGGCAGTGGGACTCTGGGGGGTTCAGAACAGCCTGATTCTCTTTCACAAGGTGAATAACAGGAGATCTGTGAACAGCTTACAGGGTTTTCAGTCACCAGCACTGCAGGTCACATAACATCCAAACTGAGAATGTGCTACATGTTTGCAAAATTCCCCAGAGGAGCAGGGGTCTGGAAAGGTCAAAGGGGAGCATAAAGGACACTGGAGGGCATTCTCACAGCTGGGATAAGCACTGGGAATTTCATTGTGGTGGAGCATCCCCTGAGCTGCCTGAAGGTATTTCAAGGAAAGGTGTACAAAAGAGCAAATATGATTGCCAGGCTCCCTGGGTGCAACCTCACACTCACTGAACAGCTCACATAAAAAACCTACTGCCTTGGGCTGATGCTCCCCACCATAATCACTTCCCAGTAATCCAGTCATTTGTTCCAATACAAGGCTGCAGAGCAGGGATATAATAAGATGCTAAGTCTGAACAAAGAAAGGTAGAGCCTATAACATGAATTCCTGGCATCATGTGAAGGTTCTCCTAGACAACACTTAATTTAGCAAATCGGGGCTAGAATAAATACCAGGATCAATCCATTGTGTATTATCTTCTCAAAGTCATTATTCCATTAGATTTCTAGAGGGGAGGAGGATGTAGGCCAGAACTAAGCTAGAGAAAATGTCACTATCTCATCTGAAAAATCTACCAGAAAGGACTCAGTATACTGGTTTTTAAAATCATTACAGTTTGTGCGTGTGTAGTTGCTGGTGGTGGTGGTTGGGTTTCTTTGGTTTTGAGAATACTGACAGATGTGCTGCCATCTTTAGCAAGTTCAGAGCTATCAAATACTCAGGCAATAGAGGCATTTTCCTTAAAGACTGATGGGCAGCAAGACCTATATATGTGGCAGTAGTCTCTCACTTCATTCAGCTTCCTGCTAACCACAGCTAGGTTTGAAGCCTTGCCATAAACAAGTATAACGTGAGTCCTGTGTGATTTACTTGATCCCCAGGAGTGTAATCAACCTTTCTCACAGCTCCATGAGAAATTTTAAAGGTTCTATGCTAAATATCTCTTAATACCCTGTTCATATAGCTTTCAGTCCGTCTCACAGTTCAAATAAGTCTAACAATCTAAAAATAAAATGATGTGAAGACATATCTCAGAAATAATAAAAGTCCCAGTTTAGTCTGGTTGCTCCTCAGAGATTCCAAAAAAAAGCACAGGAAAAAGCAAAATAGTGAAATGAGTCTCAAAAGCATTTTTAATTTTAATTACTTTGTTACTGTCCTTCTATAAAGAAGCGCTTGAGTGAAACAAGTTCAAAAAGCAAGGACAAGTAAAGGGTAAGTTTTACAAATATGCCAACTTTTAATCTCTTTTCATTTGACTTTTTTCCCCTTAATATTTTTCTTAAATACTTATCTCTCTAAAGCAAATTATTTTTAGTAAAATTCTTTTTTTACCCTGAAAGCTTGCAGTAGGCTTGCAAGCTTGAACAGCTTCTTCTTTGTTATTAGTAGGTAAAATAATCTTGCCTGCCAGCTAATACCTCAAGATTTTCTCCACTGCCATTTCCACTAATTTCAAATTCCAAGTCTTAACTCCTAAAGTGGGAAAAGAGGATCTGCTCTTATGGAAAGGTATAGAAACAATTCCCACTTTGGTTTACAAAAGCCTCAGGAAGCCTGCACTGATGTGTGCGTTTAGTCCTGTGCAGTCTCAGCCAAACAGAGCAATGTCGGATTCACCACCAGCCTGGCAACATTTCCCACATACCCTTACAACATCATCTCTCAGACTTATATCACTGTCAGCATCCCTGCCTTCAGCTTTGGTTCTTGAAAGATTTTTCTGGCCTTCATAACTGAAAGAGAACACTAGAACCGTATGACCAAAACACACTGTAAAATCCAAAAACTGGGCAGCAAAGATGACTTTAAAATGTGCATTTGTGAAAACACCCAACTCACGGTCAAGCCAATCTCCAAAAATCTCTACTTCAATCTTTTTATTATGCAGTAAGCTACCCAGAGCATTTAAGATGGTGTCAGTAAAACACACACACATAAAAAATACCAAAAGGAAAAACCTTCAGAGATTATTCACTTAGAGCATGTAACAAACTAAGCTGGTCACAGACACCTACCCGTGTGCTGACAGAAAGATTTCTTACGTGTTCCAGAAAGGATCTGGATAGTGACTGCACACAAATACAGGGGTGTCAACCCAAGGTTTTGTAGCAAGATATTCCCTCCTGGAGAGCCACAAATCTCACAGCAGGGTCAGGGCACTCCCCACACCAGCTTTCTAAATATAAACCTCTTTGCCCTCCTGCCAGCCAGCCATTTTAGCTGCAAAGTTTCTACTCAATGATACACTTAGAAGGTAAAGTGTGGAGGTTGCTGCATGTACAGAACCCAGAATTACCAGCACAGCTCTGGCAATCAGCACAGCAGAGCTGCTCAGCAGAAGGGCACTGAAGCCTTCATTTGTTGCCGTTCCAAGTGCTTTGAGCTGCTTGGTGGCCTTGTGCTTTTACTTGGGTGAGCATCTCTCCCACATGCTCTAGATGACTCCCTGAAGCCAGACATTTGGCCTTCCTTTTCTTTCATTTTATAGCCACCAAATGCTTAATGTCTCTTTGGTGAGCAAAGGTGCATATTTTTGTGACTCCTGTTCACTTCCTTGAAAATTCAGATAAATATGCCTTAGATATATTGGATGTATTTTTCTTCTACTTCAAAGTAATTGCTCTGCTCAGAGCCTGCGAGTAAATAAATATGATAAAATCTGACTTGTTTTCTAAATATTCAGTATCCATCCAGTGAACCCTCTGAGAAAGGACTGCATGCACCTGTACTGCAGCTCCCACTCTGAAGAGTGTTCTCATCCTCTGTGATTTTCTAAAACCAGGTGGAAGGACTTTTCCTTTCCACGAATACCTGCAAGGAAGGGCTCCCTACTCATTCAGCTTCAAGCAAAAATTCTTGCTTGGTAGCATTAACTGGTTGTTTGCTGTCTTCCCATGACAATTATCTCCTCTAGCTGCCACTCACAGCTCCAGCTGGATGGGTTTAGCTGTCACCAGAGGTTAATATTGCTCACTTGCCTCTTCCCCATCTTCAGGAAGGTTCTTGACGCAGCAGATTTGTCCCTGTGGATGTGATGCAGTGTCTCGCAGGAAACAGACTGACAGCACACAGGAGCTCAACTCCAGACAAGCTCTAAGCTGACACCACGGTGATATGTAGAGTTCAGTGAAAAATTTTACAAGAACTGTGAGCTTTTTATGCAGAAAAAAATAACAGCTTTTATCTTCAGGGCCTAAGCAGCTCTGCATCTGGTAACAGCAGGAAACCACGCTGTAAACAATATGACAAGCACTGCATTATTACCTGTTTATATGCTAAATGATATAAATTAGGATAGAGACACACACACCAAGACTAATTATATTTTAAAATTGCCTCTCTGAGGGGAAGGGAAGTCATTGCAACTATTATTGGCAATGCAATATAACAAAAAAAAAATTAGATCCCATTACTCTATGTAGTTCTAAAATACACTAAGAGGCAGTTTTTATTCCAAAGATTTTACAACCTATATTAACAAGCCGCACAGAGAAAAGAGGAAGCTGAACACAGCAGAGAGTTAAGTCACCCAAAATATGTATCAATACAGTGACAAAGCCTCCAAGAGAAGGTAGCTGTAAAATCTGGACTTAATTTCAGTAATAGAAGATGCAGTTCAGTCAGACCTTATTCTAAACTCTGGAGTTTCTTTTTAGGGAGTCAATGCAATCCCATTTCCTCTTGTGAATCTGATTAGCTTTTGACAGCAAAATATCCATCCTTTCCTATAGCCAGCAGCCACTGACTTCAGACAATTCAGTTGATTCAAAGCTATTTTTAGCCCATCAGAAGGCTTTTCCAAATGCTCAAATTAGCATTTCCTCATTTCTCTCCTCATCACCTTACAGCCACAAATTCATGAGATAGTTGGCAACTTAGCTTTCCATTAGCCCTTGGAAAAGAAACACTAAGAGTTAAGAGGATCAGATTTTGTGAGTATAACTTGCTGAAAAAAAAAAAATAAAAAATCAGGCTTTGGAAATTTGAAATTCAATTTCAGGTTCCATCTTACCAGAGGAACAATTAGTTTGCCTGGAGCATCAACAGTATACAGAAAAGAAACACAAAGTGAGAAGATATTTGAACAACTCACTGTATCTAACCATGACAGGAAAACTGTGATGTCAAATCTGTATCCAGCTATGTCCAAAGCACTCAGAAATGTGCTCAGGTAATGATAGGAATGAGGCTGCCTTTTCCCAGCAAATATAACCAAAGCAGCTTATATTCTGAAGAGCTATTTTAACAGTCAAAGCCATATTAAGAGCTAAATGACATACAAAATGGCTCTGCCAGAGAATAAATGTAGAGGGTCGACATATAACCCGCATGAAAATGACAACAGTGGTGGTTACTCGAAGTCCTGCCAGGTGCCCTTTAATAAGCAGAGAATGTGATTAGTGCTGCAATGCAAAGAGACAGTGTGCTGCAACATGACTCCATGCTGGTCTGCCAGGAAACCTTTATAATACAGTCTCTGGCTGCACTGGGATTTTTCATGCATAATAAATAAAGCAACAGACTAGCAGACTCAGGCTCCTTGCTGAACACCAGTGCCCTCCACCGTGTATGCTGAAGATTCCTCCAAACACTACGGCAACAGAGAGAATTTCTGATTTTTCTCCTCATGACAGACTGCTGAGTCCCCTGGGACTGAATGTCAGACACGACTCTATCTGCTGCTTCGTAGGGCAGCTGCGAACATCTAAATAATACTGTCAGCATAATGCAGGGACCCGTCCATCAGCCTGCACAGCCTCCTCTGCCCATTGGTGCTCACTCTGCCAGAGAAATGGATCTTTCATAATCTGCTACAGCCCTTCCTCGGCTGATGCTTTATGCAATAATTCAGTTGGAATCATGGAACTTTACTGAAAGTACGAAACCTCACTAATTAAGAGGTAGTGGCTCGCACATAGGAACCCTCCAGCTTCCTTATTAAAAGGCGTGGAACCAAAGTGTTTGTGATGGCATTAACACCACCACCATTTTAGGATGTGTATCACCACCCTCCCTAAGCTTTGATGGCTTTGATCACATTTGTTTTCCAGCTCATAATTGCTATGTTCTTCCAGGATAGTAATATAAAAAGAAAATCGTAACAGAGCATGGAATAACAGGTCTTTTACTGCCCCTCTAACACTATTGCATACTTTAATTCAGACCATTTGAGTCACAAGCTGCCATTTGAGTAGAAGGATGTTTTTTCCCAATTTCCTCTACAAAGGCTATTCTTCCATTAAATTTAGTATTGCTGTTTACTCTCCAACTGTAGCTTCAGAAGGATGTGAATGCCCGTGTTGTGATATTTACAGCTGTGATTGCACATGAACCATGGAACACAGAATCTTGAACCTTGTTCAAAATCACACAAAACAAAAAGGCAATGGGAGACAAAACTAACCCTCTTCTGGAAGGGCCTGTGATTTAGCAGAAAGTTGAGAAGTGATTTTAAAAACATTTCATGATCATGCTCTTGCACTGAACACACTGACACACAGTGTGTCCAGCCAGGGCCTTGTCTCCTGTGTCACCTGTGCTTCCATATGCAAAACACACTTATGGTTGGGTGGCCAGCTTGGGCATTTGAGGGTTGTTTTTAGTGGTCAAATATTAATTACATGGTGCCCTCTCCACTGCCATTAATCATGGGGGGAAAGCAGTGCTGAGTAAGTAACCAGAATAGGAAAAAAGCCAAAGGAGACAGAGACAAGTATCAAATGAGTAAAAATGACATTAATCACAAAGCCCAATTTCTCCTTGTGAATATCACTACAACACCACCACCTGCACTGGCAGTGCCTCTGTGGTGTGGGTCACTACACAGCAGTGTCCAAGTCAGGATTTGGGGACTGTCTCACTGGAGAATGTTTTAAATCCTCCATGCAAGAAAATCAGCAGAAGTCAGAATTCACTGTGATGACTATGAAAGTGCAAGAAAGAGCTTTTTGCACTATCTGAAGTAGCCATATGTCCCAACACTTATCCCCTTCAAAACACTACACCAGAAAAAGTTAACTTGAAAGATCCATATCTTTCTCTTCCAAATAAATTCCCCTTTGAAGGCAGCTTTAAAGTTGGACTTCAACAGAAACTAATTAGCTTTTAAAACAAGCACTTCTCCCTACATATCCTCCAGTATCTTCGTTTAAAAGATTTTCATCAGTTTATACAGGTTGAGGAAATTACTAAAAGCAAGACCAAAAAGGGACACTATGCATTACCAAAGCTTGGGGAGACAGCCTATAGCACTGTCATCCTTGTAATGATTTCAGGGGTTGTTTTTTAACTACCTCCAAGAGGCTTGAATAAAAATCCAGGCTTTAATTCTTATTAAAATAAGGCATTTGCATTTGGAGGTTCTTCATGGCATTCTGTCCTGTGCCCTGTGGTTGCAGCACAGTCAAGGCATTGCTGCATTTTATAGCATCTCTACTTCTGCACAGTTAATATTGCTTGATTATTTAAGTTGCAGCATTGGCATGAGCTACGTGTTCTCTAAAACGATAACTAATCTCTTTTTCAAAAAAGGAGGATCAAAGTTGTACTGCAGAGTGGGTGGGAACCTGATAAGAGCCTTCTCCATAAATACTGTTTTTAAATATAGGCTTTTTTAGGGTAAGAATCAAATCTCCTTACCTTTTCAATGTTGAAAACACTATAAACTCCCAAACCTGAAAAAAACTCAGCTTTGTCACAGTGATTTAGTTCCATTCTATATTTCAGCCATTCAAAGACTGTCTCAGTATCACAAAGTTCAGCACTAACATTGCAGCTATCACATTCCAGTAGAAAAGCCACCTTTGTGCTGCTCAGTAAGTACACACACAGTTTTCAGTGTTGCAAGGTGTTTTTCAGATATGTTATACAACATTTATTAAATAACTTCCCATTTCTTTCAGTACCAAAATAGACTGGCTCCTAAGATGATTAATCCTTGATTGAGGTGAAAAGTGTAAGGTCTTTTCTTACTAGGCAGGAATTTTTGTTCCCAAGTAAAAAGTCATATTAACCTAAAATATACTACAACACTTACAAATTTTAGCATTAGTAGCACAGTATAACCCCAAATGAAGATAAAAATGTGTTTTCACCAAGGGCTAGGAGTGAAGATGTTTACACTTTTTCACACACTAATAGCAACTTTTAACTCATTAAGTTTAGAAAACCAGGTACATTTCAAGACAACCCACATCTCATTCTTCTTTATATCAAAGATTTACCTCATCATCAAATGAAAACTGAAATACTACCAATACAACCACAAAAAAAAAAAAAAANGTGCCATCACAGTGAAGAGAACAGACAAATTTTGCACTGACTTCAGTAGAAGAAAGCAGGAAAAAAGAATTCAAGTAACTGAACCGTACAAATAGATGCAGACTATATAAAGTAACATGAAAAAACCTAACTGCTCACTAGCCTTACAAATCCAACAGCTTGTATCACCAGCAAGATGATTGGAACACTACTTCAGCATTTGTGGAATGAATCATAAATCCAGCCTCTCCATCCTAAAAATGTTTCTATTTAAAAGATGATGCAACAAAAAAAGCACAAGCACATTTGTGTATACAACCAGAAATAGTGACTTGAATATTACACTGTTAAAGGCTTATTAGTTTACCTGTCATACTGAACTTAAATTATTTTGGTTTAAAAGTCAAACACTCAAGCATTTGCTAATTAAGAAAGACATGGCTGATGTAGTTGTTATAAATGAAGTCTGCTTGAATGGTAAGTTAGAAAATTGTACAATCAAGTAGACATATTCATGGAAACCTGTGAGACATCTTTTAAGGACTATAACAGCCGACAGCTTTGAAACAAGAGTGCCCAGTGATCAGAGAAATCCTACTACAGAATGTTCTAAAAAGTCAACCTTTTAAAAGCATATGTAAAAATTCAACTCAGGGAAAACTGTATCATAGTTCTTTGGTTCAAAAAACTTGCAACATCACATTTCTGTTGTCCTTAAAATAAAATTGAATGGCTTCCAGCATTGATAATTTCCCCATTGAATTAAATGAGTGTAGCACACAGCTTAGAGAGGCATATGATGTTCTTTACATATGCAAAGTTCTTCATTTATTGTAACTTTCTTCTAGAATTTCTTTCCCTTACCCATTTTTTTCCAGAGATTTCTGCCTAGAAGGCAGAAAGCTTAAAAGGACATAAGCAGAGAGAAGGTTGTTCAAACTCAGTGCTTTGCTTTCATGCACACTGGAGGAATCTGCCAGCAGTACACTTTTACTTCATCAATTCAGCAAGAAACAAGATTGCTCTTCAGTCGACATTCAGAAGCACCAGTCTGACAATTAATACAGGCATGTGACTCTGAACAAGTAGGGAGAAGGCAAAGGGAAAAATCTTTTCTTAAATCCAGCCATAAACTTAATACAACTTAACAAGTTCTACACTACAAGGTTTAACTGGAGAAGGATAATTAGAAAATATATTACAGCAGATATGGAAATACAGAAAATGCCACCTTTGTGGGCACTTAACAAGACCTAAAATATTAGAGCACAGAAAGCAGGTTGAACACCAAATAGCTGTTTTTCTCTATCTCTGTCAAACCACACTTTAGAAAACTGAGGAAATTCTTTACTTGACACCTCAATGCATCAGTCACAGCAATCAAAAACATCCATGTGGATAGTGCTGTTTCATTTCCAGCTCTCATTAGCACAGAATTCCTTTCTTCATCTGTCTTGCCCTGTCTATTAATGGAGATAATTATGCTGACCTCCTTTATAAAGCACTTGAAAATCTACAGTTAAAAATGTTCCTAAACAAGTAATTACATATAATAGCAATCATGTATCAAACTTCAGTTATCAACTCATCACATGAAAGCAAGAATCTGATTGTTCCTGGAATTAGTACACAAAATTCAATTTCTCCACCAACATTAGCTTCCTAGTACTTCCATCATTATTACAACAGCTGCATTATGCTAAAATGCACTAAAGAACCTGTCTACCACTGACTGACATTTTGAAGATTTTCCAAGCTTCAAACAACAAAAGACCCAGGACTCTTTTCACTGATAATTTCCATGTTAATAATTTCCATCTTGTTAAACAAAGATACTTTTGACCAGCTTCAAGCTTAGATGCTATTCTGAATCTGCAGCCTGGCTTGTAGCAATGGCTACAATATAAAACAGGCTATGGCACTTTGCAAATGTATTTTCCTGTTAAATCTATCAACCCCTCTCTCCTTACAGGGATAGATCTACAAGGACACAATTTCACCATCACCATTTATTGTCACCAGCTTCTCTTCTTCTTTTCTCTACATCTATATGTTACTTTCCTCCTTTCAGCTGCACACAGTACCCATAATCATTCAGTATGTTTGATGTGTACATTCTTCTTCCACCTTGTGCTACTAAAAATGAAAAAAAGGTGAGAGGATTTGTTATAAAATTAAGCTACTTACCAACTATTGCCAGATTATGCTCTGAGCCACATGCAATCTGAAAAAGAAATAGGAATGACTCAATCAGAACCTGCTTACCAGTATGAAGACAGTCACAATTATGACAGGAAATTAAAAACTAATGTTTGTAGGACACAAAATCAAGATTGAAATGTTCTCACTCTTAAATGGTATTTCATTTGTAGCCTCACTTAGGGGCTTAGTGGCAGGGGTGCATGTTTGTTTGTTCTTTTTAATGAAGAGGTATTTTCTTTTCAAAATGCAGACATTTCAACCCTTTCAAGCAAGACTGGCCACGATTCTGCAAAAACATCACACCCTTGACAGCACCCACTGGATCCAACGAGGCACAGAGGGAACACAGATCAAGCCATTCAGAGACAGCTGGGAATCTAAAGAGTGAGGAAGATCTCCATATCTCTTATCTCTACTGCTTTTCCAGCTGGCTCAAAGTATAAAGGCTCAGTGTGCTAAACCTGACGTGATATGATCCCTATGGCCATTTGCCTAGAATGAAGAAAAACTACCCAAGGACTCAATTCTTCATTTGCTCATTAATGGTGGAAACCAGTTACAAATTCCTTTTCAAGGCAAACTTTCAGTCCACGTATTTTTCATCCTTCTTTGCAGCTGTTCCGAACATGTCTGATGTTTCAGCTGCTTTAGTGTATTGATTTTTTCTAAGTTCTCCACCAACCACAGTAACACAGCACACAGAGCAGTCCCCTGTCCTACTGCAAGGGCTTATCCTTCCCACAGGATTTCTTTTGCAAGGTCACCACTGGCATAATTGTCTGATGTAACAGACTTCACTTCACACAAAGTTACTCTGCTGAGCGTCCTCAAGTTTTTAATTTAAATGAAAGCAACCCCCTCAAAATCCTGTATCCAGTTCACTTGCCCATTACACCTACTACTGAGCTGGAGAAAATTAATAAGCACATTCTTCTTAAAGTATATTTGCAATGGCAAAATATAATACAAGAGTATATGCTCAATTATATTAAAAAATAGAATTCCATACCATCAAAAGTTTATATGGTTCTGTGCGCGCATAACTTTATAGCTTTTACAGCCAGAGAAACAGCTATAATCACCTCCATGTCTGCAGAACATAAACCCATGGAAGTTAATAAAAGACACCTTGTGCTCAGCTCACTGTGCTTGAGTATTAACTGGTGAAGGGACATCCAAGAGTGACACACTGAGTAGCTTGAGCTCTTGTATTACAAATAAACACCACAATCACTACTAACTCACAATCCACCCATGTCACAGCTGCTCCACAAAAACATTTGGGCAAAGCCATCCTAACACAACAATGTCAAGGAAGAAAAGAGACTCCTTAGGGTAAAGGTGCTCAGACAAAACATTAAAGTATTTGGGAAAACAGGGCAAGAAAACTAACTCAAGTCACAGCACATTCCAGTATCAGAAAAATCAAGACAAAGCATCAGGAAAAGCAATGCCATTGCAAGAGCACTAACTAGCAGGACTGCATCAAGACTTTTATTCCACAATATTGCAGACAGGAAAAGCTGCAAGTCCCGACCATTAAAATACATAAATCACTGCCATATCCTACAGCCCTATCCTCACCACAAGACCCAACACAGGAGCAGGGTTGGCTCCTAATGCCTATTTACTGGCTAATGCTCCCACCTGTGCTTCTCAAGCTTATAAAGTGATGCCATGGAAACAAGATCCACACATGGAAACACATGCAAAGGCTTTCCAGCAAAAAAGCAAAATTCTCCTCTTCACCAAGTGCTGAAAACTGGATGCACTAAAGTTGGTGGTAAAAGAATAAATAAATTTTATCTGAGGTGTGAATTATCTTGGCTAATTCCCTAGGAAATACACTGACACAGGCAGAGATTCAAAAGCATTGGCACAAAAGAACTGCTCAGGCTGGTGGCTGACACTGCCAGGACCAGCTCCAGAAACACTATGTTCAAAAAAAAAAAAAAAA